>JASDQU010689173.1:19432-37841 GCA_032191745.1 Picea mariana
ATGGTCATAGTTGTTCTCTTTTTGAAGTCTCGTTTGAATCCTGATCCTTCAATGCTCTGAATGGGCACCTCTGATGGATGGTCCAGATCTTCTTTCAGACCTCTTTTAAGGGAAATTGATCAACAGTTCAATTTGAATTGTGCTATCAACAGTGCTCTGAAAGATCAATGGCCCATATTTGATCCATGACCCCAGTGCACCAACTCAACATCATACGTGGTATACTAGCATAGCACTATGAGGTCTAATCGGAGACTGCCACATGGAAAGGTGGAACCTTCCATAAGCATAGGTAAAAATCTCAAATCTGAGTAACACATGTCCTTCTCCCCTACCACGTCAGTACCACCGTGGACCAATATAAAGTCAGCACATGTCTAGGCTGGCATCAACATAAAGAGTTTTTCCTTCGTCATTTTCTGGGTTCATGGTCGAGCAAGATAGATGACTCTCATGTGTTCTCAGTTCCTCTAATGGATCAAAAATCCTCGTAGTTCCTTATTTAGAGTCCATTTTGAGCACGATCCTTCGACAATCCAAACGAGCACCTCCAATGGATGGTCTAGATATACTCAGACCTATTTCAAGTGGTATCGATCAATGGTCTAAATCTTCTCCCAGGTATCAAAACCTCTGAACCAGGAATCAAATCATCACTTCCAGTAGATCATTATCAGATCCATTCAACGACTACCACGTGGACATGTGGAACCCACCAAAGGCACCCCAAAGCATAACAAAGACAGGTTACATGTGTTATGTCTCCCTGCCACATTAGCATAAACACGGAAGATAAAGAGTTACCATGCGTCTAGGATGACATGATCATGACGATATTTTCCTTAGATAATTTTTGGTTCTTGGTCGATCCATATCAACAAATCTCATTCATTTTTAGACCTCTTAGTGAAGCTCTAGATCAACATTTGAGATTTGCTTCACAATTCTCTTTTCGGAGTCTTGTTTGAAATTGGTCCAACAACACTCTGAATGGGCACCTATCATGGATGGTTCAGATCCTATTTCATACTTTTTCAAGTAAGACAGATCAATGGTCTAGATCTTCTCCTAGGTATTGCAACCTTCTGACCAGGTGTCACGTTATCCCGCTAGCGGAGCATTGTTAGGGAAAACTAGTAGTTTCCAGGTGGACATGTGGAACCCACCAAAGGATTCCATGTGTCTGTGTTGACATCAATGCAATATAGTTTCCTTAGCCAATTTTTTTCCCAAGGCCTAGCTAGATCAATCACTCCTATTCCATATATATCATCCCGATCAATGGACCATATCTAATCTTATTACAACTTCGATCAATGATCCATATCCAATTAGGTTGATCTCGCGGTTGATGTGTTTTATGCTTTTGTAAATCACAATATATTTGATGGGTGCATCGTAGATCAACGACTGATATTACTCGTTGAAACCAATCCAACAGCTACTGAGTCACACGATCTCTAAAGTTACAATTTCAAGTTTGTTGTAGCAAGGGAAATTATTAGAGGAACTCTTCAAGGACATGGTGGGATCGATATCTTTGGTTCGTGAATTCCAAACTTTCCATGATCTCAACATAACAGATTCTATCATGTAAAAGGAATTTTTACAATTCCACCAAAGCAAAAACCACTCAAGAATGAAGAAACAGTAAGAATATTCAAGAAGCTGGAAGTCGTTTCAAGAAGCAGTTTTAGACACGAGCGAGAAGGACAAAAGGAAAAGTAGGTTCTCATTTTCAAGGTTAAAACTTTGGGGAATTGAATACTTTCTTACAACCAAAACTATTTGACTAGATACCTTGAGCACAATTATTTGATAAATGCAGCAAGAAACAAAGATTCATCCCATGCGTTTAAGTTTCAGTCTGTAATTCCTTCTTTACAATAGTTGTGTTCTTGTACAACATCTCCTTTCACTCTTTTTTTTCTTGTATCATATATAATATAATAAAATCTCAAGAAACAAGAAATTCACCATGTTTAGTGTCACTGTATGATGTCTAGTAATGACACATAATTGATTTCCTCTAAATGTATGATCAATTCTTGCAATTTTTCATTGTGTGTTTAAATGATATGTAGAGGGTACCTCCATGTATTTGAATGTGTGAAGATGTTAATTATTTGAAGAAAGATTTTATTGATAAGTATTCATATGTTAGAGCCGTTGAATTCTTAATTTCTTAGTTGTTGAATAATCATTGTGACATATTATTTGAGTCCATGGGATAAAGTAGAAGTTGTCAGAGATTACAGTGTGGACATTGCTATATGTTTTATTTTTGAGAATATTGTTACAAGGTTTGGATGTCTAAGAAACCTTATCAGTGATCATGGGAATCATTTCTTGAATAGAACGATTATTTATTTGACAGAGGATTTTTATATTTATCACCAGAATAGCACACCCTATCATCCTCAGATGAATGGAACAATGGAAGCATTTAACAAGATCTTGGAGCATGCACCAACGAAGATATGTAATGTAAATAGAGATGAATAGGGTTTGAGGATTCCTACATTAATATGGGAATATAATACTACATGTAAGAAGTTGATAGGACAAACACCATTCCTATTAGTATATGGACAAGAAGCAATTATTTCCATGGAATTCATTGTGTCGAATTTGCGCATTGTTATGCTGACAAAGCTTATAGATTCTGACACAGTAGAAAAAAGACTATCAGAGTTAATAGAACTGGAGGAAGACCACTTCATAGCATGATTTCATGAGCAGGTGCAGAAAGAGCATAAAAATGCATGTCATGATAGAGACATTAAACAGAAGAAGTTCCAGATGGGAGACTTAGTTTTTCTCTAAGACAACACATTTTTACAACACCGTGGAAAATTCCAAATGCACTAGTTGGGTCCATATGTGATAATATTTGTGACAAAAGCATGTGTTGTTCAGTTAGAAAAATTGAATGGGGAATTCAGGAAGGGTTCATAAATAGTAGTTGGATGAAACTCTATAGGGATAGTCGTGCTTCTGTGCACTAGTCTAACTGCATAGTATGTGTACCATAGTATTTGTATTATATTATATTATAGAGAAAAAGAAAAAGAAATAAAATATATTGAGGAAAAACACAAAAAACATTTGAAGGGAATTGAATTTCTAAATCAGAAATTTTTTAAATCGTAAAATATGAATGAGAAAATGTTGTGGAAAATAAGGAAAATTGAACTATGCACAAAAAGGTGAATTAAAGAACTAGGATAAAGACCTACGCAGAAGACAGAAAAGGCATTAAATAAAAAAATATCATGACAGGACGACAAGAAATCGTAGTCATAAATGAGAAGCAACGACGAATATCTTGAGAGGTTGGTAAATCTAGACCATGATCCATCAAAATATACGAATTTATTGTAGAATATGGAAGGAATTGACTGTGAATACAATCAGATGGGACTGAAAATTTTGGGTGTGAAGAGGAAAATAATAGCTAGCAACAACCTATAAAAGTAGTATAGGGGGTGGTGAGTAAAGTTTATGATTGTGTGAACATTTGAAGAGAACAGAGAGCTAGAGAAGAGCTAGAGTTTACAAACATATAGTCGATTGTGTTGTAGACCGAATTGAATTATAGAGAGATATGGAGCCACCAAAGGAAGGAGAATATACACCACGAACAAAGAACTCACATAGTAAGAAGATGTCATCACCAATGCAGGAAGAAATATCGAGAGAAGAAAAAATAGATCCAATCTTGACAAAATTTCCCAGAGAATATGTGCCACCTACAAATCCTACAACCAAACAAGTCAGACTAGAGAAAGAGGTGAAGTATGATATTGTTACACCATTTATTCAACTTGGGGTCACTGTCGAGGGATATATTTTGGGTGTCATAGGAAGCCTAAGTTTTTCATACCACAACTTGATAGATACGAAGAAATTTACAAAGTTAGCACCAAAGAATTATCTGTGCACATCATTCAAACCAAATTCACATTAAATCAGAGTTAAGCCACAAGAATGGCCCACAGGACTGTAAAGAACTTGAATATTGAACCTATTGGAGATCCCTCATTTCTACAGAAGCACAGAGATCAAAATATTCTTCAAGTTATTGTTAAGTTTTTTCCATGGAGGACTTCTATGGTTGGGCAGGGAAGTGTCAATTGACACACAATTGATTGTGTGGATTATGGTATTTTCATCAACAAGGGAAGGCCCTCTACCATTTTTCAAAAATAAGATGCAAGAAATATCATTATCATAAAGAATGAAGGAAAAATATGGCACATTCAGAGGAGTGCGTAGACTATACATCGCGAGTATTAATGATGATATGGTAATTTTTGCAACACAAGTGCTAGCATATAAGTTACTTAGGAAATGTCACAAATTTTAGGTTCCAATAGCAGTTATAGAAACAACGGAGAAGTGTGCAACAAGAGTGATGATGAACTGGGCAATATTTCTTATGAATAAGTTCTTAACATAATGCATGGAGGCATAGGAGAAAGAATCAGAGTTCCATTATGAATGGTTATTAATTTTGATAGCATTGATTGCATGGAGGGAGCTAGAAGAGACAGAGTTCCTAGAAGGTATGCAAAAACCATACTTGGCAGCAAGATATGTGTCATTATGGCATAAAACATACAAATGGATAACATTACCTTCTATTTCTACAAGGAGAAAATCTGATAATGCATTGAGGATACACCACGCATTCAACTCCAGGTATTGGAATCATATAAAGATATTGCACGATTTAAGGCAGGGCTACACCATATGTATGTTCAAGAAAAGAGGGATCCATATCAACAATGGTTTCTAAGGGAATGCAGATTGACAAAATAAGACATCAACCATATTGTAAATGATTGGGAAGATGAGTGGAAGATCCCAGAGACAGAAAAAATGTAGAAGGATATGAAACAACTAGGCAAGGATACAGAAGAACCAAAAAAGGATCAAGAAGAAGAAGAAGAAGAACAAGGAGAACATGGAAATGGTGAAGGTGACACACAGGGAACAACACTTCCCATTGGAGAAAATAGAAATGAACATTGAAAGTAGTGATCATTTCATAAGATTAAGAAGAGGAAATCCTTCAAGGAAGTAGCAATACAAGCCTTGATTGAGGAGGACTTGGAAAATATATGATATCAAGTGAAGGAAGTAACTGAATATTTATTTATATGAGTTTCATAGAAACAGGAAGAAATGAACTCGAATGTGCAGGCATAGATAGCCACACTATGTGATATTTTAGAGTCAACCCAGATAGCACTAGCTTGAACAATAGAAGAAGAACAGATTGAGACTATAGCCAAAATGATAGAGTCACGACTGACAAGATCACATATAGAATCAACATCAACAGATAGATAAATAATGAAGATATCAACATGATCAATAGATTTCCCCATGAAAGAGATGCAGGAGCAAGCGCAAGCACTAATTCATATTGACTTAGTTTTGTCTCAATTACCCATGAATGTGTTACAGAACTTATAGACAAGTGTTACACAAGAATTTTAGTTATGTGAAAAGTTGAATTCCATGGAGTTGGCCAAAGTGAATGAGGACAATGTAGAACTGCACAAAAAATACAAAAAACTACTTTAATAATGGAACTAGGATGCACATAGACAAGCGAGGTCGCACTAGGAAGTATAGGAAGTATATAGAAACATCCCAAAAGTATACATGGAATAAAATTCCCCACTGGAAGAGAAAGTGACAAATACCAGTGGAGAGGATTAGAAGTTTGTATGAATAATGTGCACATATTTTTGAAGAAAGTACAGAAGTATGGACTGAGTTGCTACAAAATGAAAAATTACAAGAATTGGAACAAAGGTTACAGACTACGCAGGAGAAAGAGAAAAAAATAAAAGATACAATGAACACTCTTCCACCAACAATGTAGATGATTGCAATCATTGAGAATAGGAAGTTGAACCAGGAGATAACCCAAATCTGAGTGGAACAACAAAATCTTGCATAGAATCTTGAGCCGCTATAGGAGGAAGCATTCAGGGTGATAGAATAACATGTAGTAGCATAAGGCATGGTAAAACAAGAATCAGAAGACAATGAATAGAATATGAAGAACCCTATTACTGCACAAATGATAGACGCGATTGTGGTGTAGGAAGTACAAACAAAAGAGAAGATCACAAATTTAAAGGATACTTTTGATAATCTCATTACAACATTGAAGGGAGCGCAATAGAAGGCTCGAGTGGCTTGGGATGAGTCACAGGTGAGTGTTGGGGGCCTATTGGGACATGAAGTTTTAGGACCAGTTTTGGGAACTATGCAACATGTGCAAAAGAAGGAAAGGAAGTTAGTGCACTTTTAGAATCAATGCGAACGAAAGTAGGAAAACAGTTGGAATCCATTAGGAATTTTGGTCCATCGAAAAGGGATAAATGCTAATGTAATAGTATAAATATGTAAGGGTTCAGATAGAGAAGTAACAGAGTAGAGAAGTCAAGTTAGAAGAGAAATTAGAATGAGAATAGTATGTGAGTGAGTAAGGAGAGATAAGTACACATTGTATGCATAGATGTAAGAGTGAAGAGAGACGGATAGAAGGATACGAGAATGGAAAGGGCATAATGTATGAGTGTAGTGCATACATTTTGTAAGATATGATTTTGAATAATATAAGAAGTCAAACATTGTGGACGTATCCTATCTTGGGTGAGCCACGTTAGGTCTTGGTGTATCTGTGTTATGATGTGTTTACTTTTATGTTCATTGCAGACATATAATGTATGGTTTCCATGAATGTTTTATGTGTTAATATGGTTCTGCACACATGATAAATGGTACAATGAACTAATGCTAATTATAATGGTTATCATGACTTCCTCAGATCCCCTCATGACTGCATAAACCTGGTTCTTGTAGTCCCCATAGATACTTTAGGTTACACTTCACCTACTTATTGGTGATGCCAAAAGGGATGATATCTTAGGTTTTTGTTGGAGAATTAATGTTGAACCCCAGGTGTTCCCACTGCATGCCAACAAATGGTTCCATTGTCAGGACCGAGATCTGTCACTAAGAGGAATGTGAAGGTCGAATAAGGAATATATTGGATAGTGGTTAGAGGAAAAGGAGTGTGATTTTTCCAGAGATCAGAATAATAACCCGTAGATCAATTCAGAGAAGTGGTTATAGAGGTATGTATTTACATAATTACATGATATTTTCTTTGTTGATTTCTCCATAGTCTTGGATGAGTGGTTACATAGGTTAGATGAAAATAACAGAACATGCTACACTATTTTTTTGAGGAGTTGGACCCCTTAGTTGATCCAATAAGTTAATAATATAAGTAATCATATCTTGTGCATAGTTTATTTGTGTATGGATAGTGTATTAGGGGGTTATATTACTGAGTTTTCTATAGATTGTACCCAATCATATAGTGCTACTAAAATATATTTCTTTAAAGGTCTGTGTGGAAGATACTTGAAATCATTTTCTACTTGGATGAAGATGTTGTTGTGTGATAATGGGTTTATGAAGATGGAATTTGAATTCCATAGTAGCTAGGCGCCTTCATGTGCATAAGGGGGTTGGGGGATGACCAGGGTATGGTATGAGTGTATGAAGAAGAGGGATGAAGGAAAGAATGGATAAAGAATAGATTGACTGAGAATGTTGATAGAAGAATAATGTGCAACAAAAGAAGATATTGGAATATTGCGCAGTGGAAAAATATTTTAGTATAGTAGGAAGATGACAGTGGCTAGTAAAGAAGAGACGCATAGTGACATTGAGGAAAGAGACATTGGTGTAGTACTCCAGATTGAAGGAATACTGTGCATAGAGGAAAAGGAAAAATATCGTTATCTTAGTCTAGTAGAAGGAGATTCATCATGTTGTGGAAAAAGAAGGAGATCCATCACATCCCAATAGCCTCACTCAAGACAAACTCTGCGTCGAACCCATGACCCCATGTGCATATTCAAGAACTGAGGTAAGATATGAAACTTTGGCACTTGTAGTTAGTGAAGGAAGAAAGGATAGAAATAAAGGTATTCAGAGTAGTGGAAGTAGTGTGACAACAAGAATCAATTGGTGACACTGACGAAGAATACTATGCAGTACACAATGGTGGGGGTAGGCCCCACGTTGAGAATTCCTATCTTTAACAAAGCAGGGATAGGAGATCCAAAACAACACTTGTTTTTCTATGAAGAAATATGGATCATGAAGAATGTCCAGGATGATGATGTGAAAATTGTGCAATTAGTGAAAACATTCAAATACCACATATTAATATGGTATATGAAGTATTAGTTCACTATGCTTGTGGGACAAGATAGAACATTGGTAGACATCATGCAAACCTTGTTAAAATAATTCTAGAAACCGAAGTTTGAGTCATAGTGTATTATACAACTAAAAGAGATTAAGAAGTTGTAGAATGAATTTTTATGGGATTTTGATAAGAGATTCAATATATTGATGGATCAATTGACCTTCCAAATTCCACATGAGCATCATAGAGAATGGTTTATTGTGGGATTTTTGCCACTATGGGGATAAATATATGCACTATTAATTCCCACATTAAATTATCAATTGGGGCTCATAAGCTTCAAGGTGCAAACACATGAAATGCAGGATTGGAGGCTAGTCTAGCATATTGCCGACAAACCACTCTTTAATGGAATAAACAAAACAAGCAAGCGGGAATGAATTCAATTGACAGTAAATAAATGGATACCTTAGGTTGAAACACATTACAGGAAGCCATATCTCACGAGTTAGACCTTTAATACTTCCTTCGGTTATTGAAAATATAAGAAATTAAAGTGTAGGAATGAAAATGTTAAAGTAGTGCAGGAACAAAGTGTAGGAAATGAAACTAGGTGTGGGAAGTAAAGTGTGGGTAACTCAAAATCATCAAATTCAATCAACACCCAAGATTCACTTGATCAACTAAATGTATGAAATCTATAAGATTCACTTAGACTCAAAACTACCATTTTAAATGTATACACCAATCATAAAGAAATAATGAGTGAATCAAATGCACAAGAGTGATGGATATTTAATATAATGGGAATTTAGAAGATATGAATGAAAATACAAGCTTACTAATTTTTTTCTCTAAAATACTTTGCATACAAAGAATAATACCTTTTGAATCTAACTAAGTTTTAGGTAGAAAATAATGAATGGAGAGTGATTCTTGTTGATTTTATGCATTCAAAAGTTTGTGTATATGATAAGGTCTTAATGAATTAATCAATCTCTCAAACAATAAACAATAGAAAATCGAAAATGAGATAGAATGTAGATATGATTATGTAATGGAATAGATATAATGCATGATGGATATATGCATATGGCATAATGGATTAGATATGAAACAAAGGGAGAATGTGTGGACAAAATTCATGCATGTGGCAGAGTGTTTGTATGTAGAATTGCTTGTGTGATATGAAGAATTGTAGAGAGAACAATATCTTCTACAATTGATTTATGTGTATGAACAAAATCTAGATGAGTATAACATCTACAAAAGGTATGTGTTTTTTAATTAAAATGGGTGGCAATGAATATGAAAGTTGATCATATGAATGTTATCTTGAAGAATATTATTCCAATCGATTTTTTAAGAAAGGATAAGATGCACATATGGGAAGAAGGTTTGGAAATGAACTGAAATGCAATGAGAATGAATTGCACAAAACAAAGTATTGGAAACAATTAATGAAAATAACATTAAAACATATATATATGGGCTTGGTGCATACAAATGAAGGGTAAAATGAAATCTGAGTTTTAATTACCAAAACTAATGTAAAGGACTGAATTGAAATGCATATGATTTGAATCCAATCAATAATCAAAACCAGAATTAAATTGCATGTAAACAAACAACACAATACTAATAAATAAATAAAGTATGGAAACACTTACTCCACTGAGGGGCCCTTCCCAGGAGGTTAGTGCTGCTAAGAAAGACTCAAATCAAGATGGAAGGATGCTCAATGTAGCAACAAAAATCAATTCTTTATTGAGATCAAAAACTATGTTTTTACATGGCTATCAAGTCCTTAAAGCTTTCTTACAAGAATAAATCTCTTATTTACAAAAACTTCATGAAAATAATGGATACCCTTCTCAGAAGACTTATTTATACATGAAATCTATGGAGGAATGGATAAAACCAATTTCCCCAACTCATATTTTGGTTAAAACCAATTTTACAATTTTTGGAATGAGATAACACAAATATGGGTTTTTCATCAATTTGGGCAGATTTGAGTTAGAGATCCACCCATAGATTCCAAGACAATTCGAATTTTGAAAAATTTCTCATCCAGTAATCAATGTTTCACCTTCTGGACAAAACCCATATCTTAGAATTTCGTGACCTGCCTTCATCTACATGAAAATCGAGGTGCAAGTTGGCAGTTTAAGATTTTTACTATTTTTTGCATAATCGTTCCCCCTGAGCTGGAGGTCCACACATGTGATTTGGTTGAATTCTAACATTCATGGACTCATTTCGATGTCACTCTGGACAAAACCCATGTCCCCAAGTTTCCTCTATAAGCGTGCTAATATTTTGAACTATAATTTGGTATCGGATGCCTGTAGAGTGTGTTGGTACGAGATGACTGTGCTAGTACCGGATGACTGTAAGATGATGGTACTGAATGACTATTTTTGGGTACAGGTACCAGATGACTTCTGATGCAGGTACAAGATGGTTTCTGGAATGTTCTGGTGTATGTATCAGATTACTTCTGAAATGTTCTGGTGCAAGTACCTGATGACTTCCAGTGCGGGTACCGGATGACCTCTAGTGTGGGTACCAGATGACTTCTAGTGCGGGTATCATATGAATTCCACCACAGGTACCATATGACCTCTAGATCAGGTACTATATGAATTCTAGTGTGGGTACTTAATGACTTCCAGTGTGGGTATCAGATGCCCTGGAGCATTGTCTTAGAATCTCGTCTTAATAAGATTTCTATAACAAGGTAATTAGAGAGATTATAGAACATTAATAATTATTCTAACTATTAATAAACCATAAAAACCATAGCTAAATTTTCATTACCTCATGTACACCAAGAACTGGTTAAGAGAGCATAATAATGAGCAAAATGGGTGGTTACTTATGCTTTCAAGGAAAAATGATCGATATATGAGGCAAAAATGAGGTAGTTATAGATGTCAAAAGGGAGACCCAACAACCACATATACAATGGCCCTTGATGCAACAAAAGTTTATTTCATGGTAATAAGCACTGGAGATTGCCATGAAACTTGAAGCATCCCTTATAGGAGAAAATGATGCAGGGAAGGCTCAGGTTCAGTCGCAGTTAGCAACATTGACCATTCAGTTGTAGGAGATTGTTAAACGGAAAGAAATGTTTGAATAATTCTGGTGTATCACATGCAGAAAGGAATGTCATCATAAGAACAAGTATCCAACCTTTAACGAGTATTTGGATATAGGAGCCCCGAATCCCTTGGCACCGGGAGGAGGGGTCTATTATGAGATATGAAAAAGTATCAGAGCATTTCTAAGAACTTATTTTATAATTTTTGTAAGTATGTGGGACAAGATGAAAAGGAATGTTGCACACTCAATCTCATGAGAGAACACGCCGCAAATGCATACAAAGTTCATTTAGTGCAACAAAACAATCTTCCAGGAATCTAGCAAAATGGGTTAATGGATAAATTTAGTCAAAACAATTTTTCTAAAAATTGCATCACATGAAACATTCCACAAACCCACAAGCTCTCAAGATTTCATGACATAAACAGTTCGTTTGCAACTTTGGAAACATTGAATTTTCTAATAACATAAATTATATTTCATATTTCTCACCAAAGTGTCATTTTCTCTTTGCTAGAAATTTTTTCATTAACCACAAAGATTCCAACAATCTAATTTGATAGGGAAAAGAGGAAAAATCACAATTATGGGGGTCATCAAAATAGTCATTAAAATGACTCCAATGAACTACTAGATCGGAAATCAAAATGGGAATATATGAATGAGACAAAAGATATTTCTGATCAACTATTCTGTTGGTGACAATCGTGGTTTATCAATAAAAAAATGTCATAAAGGAATATTAAGCAACCAAGTCTAGATTAACACTTCCCTAAATTTCCTTCATTAAAAAGAAAAATCCTAAGCTAATGATTTCACAAGCGGTTTTCCCAACCCGCATAACAAAAGAGAATGGTGTGATCAACTCTTAGACAATTTGGGAATACATATTCCTTTAAATGGCTGACTTATTAAAATGAAATTAACTAAAAAAAAAAAGTAAAGATCAAAATTGAACTAATCCTAGGAAATCACACTAATATAATGTAAAATTAGAATATATTGGTTGCCATCAAACTCATGTAAGTGCCAATGCTTTCATCAAGTATCCATCTGTTGTCCATCCAGTCAAATATCACAGCCTTCTTCTTGAGAGATAAGCACCATGTTCTCTCCCTTCAATATTTCCTTCAACATGAGGCTTAGTGCCATTGATAATTGTGAGATTTTAATCTGTGGGCACAACGTCTTGTTCCTGAAATTAGACTCCATCAATTTAAACAAATAATACCATAAGATTTTGATACCATCCAAGTTCTAAAGATACCTGATCATCAACAAACTTTAGTTATAAAAACATGATTCAAATATTATCAATATTGTACTCCAAGGAAAGTGTTTCCTTTGATTATTAATGACAAATAATGTGAAACATTACCATGATCATCTTCATCGTTGTAAAAGGCAAGAAGAAATCATTATAAAAAGGGAGCAATTAAGATACTCCTGACGGGTGCAAATGGTATTAGGTCACAAGATACATGGATTGACTTCCCCAATACAAATGAAATATGCAATTAGAAATTCAAATTGAATAAAGTGAGTAAGATTGGATTTCTCATATGCGATAAGATTAGTGTTGGGGTCTAAATATGTCTAAAAACAACCTTAGTTTAACATTAATTTATCAACCCGAGGATTCGTCTTTTATCTCAAAGAATATCGGCAAAGTCTATGCAGATAGCTCGTAGAGGCTAAAATTGTGTAGTGAAAGCAAAACTAAGTTTATCAAAAATCAAGTTCCTCAAACATTCATTAAAGATTCTAGGAATTGAAGTCTAAAGTTGTGCAATGGAAAGGAACTAATTAACCTATTGAATTGATTTTAAGAGAAGTAATTGAATCTAGATAAAGACTTGCAGAAATGACTATTATTATGAATCAAATTGCTGAAAAGAGAAAGGAGAATTACTCTATCTATGGAAAGGAACAGAGACTACAATCTAATTGAAAAGAGACAACAATCATATTTCTATTGAAAGGAACAACAACTATATTCTAACGGAAAGAAATAGCAAATGTAAACTAAGCAAAAGGAACAACAAATGTAAACTAAGTGAAAGGAACAACAAATGTAAAATAAGTGAAAGGAACAACAAATGTGAACTTATGAGGAACTGTCACGCATCAAATCTTAGTAATAGGAATTGGAACAATAATCATCTAATGCTTTAGGGAATATCTATTTCTTGCAATTGACATGAAATCATCAACACACTTATGCGTTCGTTTAACTACTATAAAAGAGAATCAAATCACAAAACATAATTTGAATTGATACAATTACAGGTCGAACAGTAGCTCCTTCAGACTGGGCCCTTGGTCCTTAGAAGCACTGCTATTTGAAATTTAGTATATAGAAATGGTAAAACTGCTCGAAGATTCTATTGATTTCATAGCTGGTACAAAATTTTACAAAAACTGCTAACGCATAGAAATTCTTAAGTTCTGAGTTCTTGGGTGCAATTCTTATACATCTTTTCAAGATCTATTTACCCCTTATATATTACAATAATCTTGGTAAATTAAGCTATCCTGAGGATCGAGAGATCCTCAGGATTGCTTTACTATTACAATAAGCAACTCAATTATCTTCAAAACTGCCTTGCGCCATAAAGTTTTCAACCTCCAATAGCTTGCGCATCTCCAAGATTTCTTTTGCTATCTTGGGTTTGATAATATTTAACCAATCCTGTAATAAAACCAGACAATTCCAATCATATTTAGGATCTATGTAATCTAACCTTCAACAACAACGCTAAAGAGTATATTATTCATTTTCTATTCTATTTGCTCCTAAATAACCGAAAAGTCAATCAAGATGATATCATGAAATGTATGAAAAAGGAAGATATTTATACCATTTTCATAACCTAACATACCTCCCAGCTTACCTTCTTGCATGTCCTCATGCAAGCTGAGATTTTACATGTAAAGCCGTAATGCTGTAAGATGGAAAGGTTGGTTCACTAGACCTTCTGAACCCATTGCTTCTTTTGAGTTCTCCAAAAGAAGCATCCTCCCTTTTCTTGTTAATTTGATAATCTTTTTGGTAACTCTCTGGAGGGAACCAGATGATAGGGGGATTATATTTGCACCCAATCTAAGCAGGCCCTTCCTCTTGGAGCAATCTAGAATACCTCTCTATTCTGAAGGTAGCTACAAAGAAATTCCTGTACCCAAAGGGTTCCCTACTCTTTACTTCACTGGAGGAGGCATCACATATTAGTTTAGAAGCAGCAAGAGCTTCCTCCTTAATCTCCCTAAAACGAGTGATACCTGAACATATGACATGTATATGGATGGGAGCTAAGGAGTCTACGACCCCCTTTCTTTTCATAAAGGTTTTATGTCGCATAATGGCTGGAAAGGACTTTGGAGGTTCTCCCCTAACCCAGAGATCTAGCCCAACTTCCCTCTTTAGGAAGGTTTATGAGATTTACCCCATCTAACTTGGTTCTAAGTAAATGACAGAAATGCATGAAATTGTACATCACCTATGAATGGGCCAGGGTTATCTTCCCTTTTTTCTTCTAGAATGAAATTATGAAAGTACAATTCACACAAAAAGTATTGTACCTTTTCGTCATGCTCTCTGAAACATGAAATAAACTCAGGTACAGTGGAAAATGAAATAGGTTTTCCCGCTCTGATGGCCTTTACTCTTAATAGAAAATATTGTTCCAGCAAGAATAAAGTGTAATTGGTGGCAGGGGCTCTGCAATTAATAGCATCAGAGTAGATATCATAGATTTCTTTGATTTTCTCCAAATATTTTTCTAATTGGGTTTGTACCTTTTTTATCTTCCCTTGGGCTCTGGTGAGCGCAGCATAGGTCTCACTCTCTGTTGCTGTCATGTCCTTCAGTTCTTTAACAATATTTTTATATTCAACCCTAGTGACCATTTCATCTTGGTGTTGAGCCAATGCTTGTTGGGCTTGTCCCAGCTCTGCCTTTAGTTTATCAATGGTGACACCTTGTGCTTAAGACTGGGATGCTTGGTATTCTTCCATAGCGCCCATCTCTTCCCTGGATTGAGTTAATGCTTGCTAGACCTATGTAATCTCTGCTTCCAGTCTATCCACAATAGCACTCTGTTTCTGGGACTGGAGTGCTTGGTGTCAGTAACTCATTTATGTTTTGAACCAGGGTTTGTTGAGACTACATCAATTCTTCCTCCAATCTCCTAATGGTAGCATTCTTCTCAAGGAGTTGAGCTATTTCCTCTAATATCAATGTGTCTGTCTACACCTCAGCATCAATTGATTCTATAGCTGTCATATTTTCTTGTGTTTCTAAAGGAATTGCTTCCTCATTCTGAGCTACTGTTTCTTCTACTACTATTTCTTCAGGGTCTATCTGTATCCCTACAAAATTTGTACTGACTACTTCTTTAGGAAGAGGGTTTCTTCCTTGCACTCTGACACTTTTGTTCTTATTTCTTTTGTGGGCCTTATCTGCCTGTTCTAGCTGTTTCCTCAATTCCTTAATAATTTCCTTGAATTTAACCACCATCTTCTTTAATACTTGTTGATGGGCGGAATTGACCGCTCGTCAACTGGAGGAGTGAATCTGGTCCGGGGTTGTCTACTTCACCCAAGTTATTTGGATTAATCCACTCCAACGGGTTTAGTGGATCCGTTAGTCGATCTAAGTCCTAAGAAAGTAAAAGACAAAACTAAAAAAAGATAAAATATCTTAATGGAAAACACTCACTGAAAACTATATACAAATCTAATATATGCTTACAGTTTGCTAACTAATATTTATAAAATAGCTCTACTTATTATATGTACAATGTATCCAAATGATTATATCTCTAATATATGTATAACATTTACAGAATGCAAATTTTAATCTAAATCTGCGAAAATCAAATATGAATTGATTTATTTAACGACACCAAAACTATCGTTCAGTCTTTTTTGATTTATTTTTTTTTATACTGTTTGTACACCAGAATTGAAATAACCAACTGTCTAATTGAAAAAACAAAGATAACAAATAGTAAAAAGTGTTTACTTTACAGGAAATTACGATATTAATTAAGATAATAAAATAAAACGAGTAAACTAACCTATAATCGCATCTCCTATTTGTCCTGTGCAAAGCATCCAATTTTGTTCTTTGATGAGGCCAACCCACACCAGATCTTACGAATGCTTCTCATAAAAGCGAAGTAGTAATGATTTAATGTGAATGACAGAACATACAAGAGATGTAGTAACACCAATTTTATAATTTCACAAATGGTCACATTGAGATAAATCCTGCTGTGAAAATTTGTGTATAAATGTTCAATGAATAAAGAAGATGAATCTTCTAATCTTAAATTTGAACAGAGCAATTACTGTATGTAATATATGGGACATAAAACCTGGATATCATATAAATTGCATCACATCAATCTGCAATAAACCATGATAACTAAAGTAGTCACAATTTAATTACAAATCGAAATGACCATAACTTGAATAAAAATACGATATATCGAAGCTAAAGCTATGCAAATATCAACTTCCATTCAAGTCTATCAATCATAAATCCATAGTTTTTTGGCTCCAGGCAGCAATGATGTTCAGTTTACAAAACAACATATTTATATAGGTTACAGGATCAAAATGTTTCCTGTTGATAACATCTAATTTGTTCCAAAAAATGTGGGGGATGCAACCTCCCAGATTCTACTTGATATAAAAAACTAACAGCCTATTCTAAAACAACATAAATATAGCATGTTGAGAGATGCCACCAGTGCTTCAAATCTCCTTTAGAAATTATAGGTTCCAGAAAACACATAAGAATAAAAGATTTCAGATGCATTTTCAATTATTAAAACAAGTAATTGGAATTTTTCTAACTAGCTACAAAATCTCACGATTATGTAGCTAGTTATAATTATAAATAGAATCATATTCTATTGAATCAATCAAAACAAACTAAAGGTAATCTGTGCAAACAAATCATGTATTCTAATTTGAAAAAGACAAAATCATCCTAAACTTATTTTAAAAAAAACATACCTCAAATTAAGGGATTCGTCTTAATCAAGCAATTTTTGAATTTACTATTGCAGTCGTTGCTTCCACGTTCTTAAAAACAAAAAACCATGTGGTTTTTTGGCATTTGTCTTTGGTTTGAGATACGGATTGAAGTCTTCTATTATCCTTCGTTTGCAAATTTAACTAATCTTCCAAGGACTTAAGCCGATACTGAAGTAAAGGCACGTCTTTGTAATACCTATTGATCCATGACCAACATCCGTTACATTGCGGATGAATAGACTGTGTATTAGCAGTGATAGTATTAACAGGTGGGGAATCATCCACTAGACCTGTAGGTTCATTACTAAGTTTGATTCCGGGGAAATCGGGATTGTCTTTTAGACACGGTGGAAGGTTTGTAACATAATCATAGGGTTTATTAGACCAAAGTCCATATGAATATGGATATTCTTCGGCTAGGAATCTTTCAATTTCTAAATCAGAATCCTCGCTTAACACAATTGCGTTTTAGTCTACACAGGGATTAGGTTTATTTTAGGCACATCATGAAACCCAATGAGCGACCCTTTTACTCTTATAATTGATATCAACATTGCCTTTACACTTTTTCCTTATGGATTTTTTAACAGTCTTAACACCTTCCTTTGGATACGAATCTGGTAGAGTGGCAGGTTGGGTAGTGTCAGGATAGGTCGAGGGCTCCAAATTAGAAATAGGATCACATGGAAAGAGAAAAGGAGGAGAGATGGTAGGCTTCACGAGGGTTTCTATGACGACAGGCTTGTCAACCTGTCCCAACTCACTGCTACCAAAACCATTATGTAACAGAAAAGCATCCCAACAATCATTGTTCAATTTCAACTGATGTATAATAATAATCTTGATCAAACAATGGTGGAACAAACGAGAATCATACTTCTTCCTTTTAAAACGCTTTTCCATTTTGTATAGACTTCGAAGGAGAAAATAGGGCATGTTCAGGGGGAAATAGATAAAGCTCATGAGCAACCGCAAGTGATATAAGAAAACCAACCCATATCT
>JASDQU010689175.1:11071-26265 GCA_032191745.1 Picea mariana
CCTCTCCTCCTCTCCCCTTTAAACCCTCTCTCTCCCCCTCTCTTCTCCCTCTCTCTCTCTCTTTCTATCTCACCCCCCTCCCCTCTCTATCTACCCTTATCCCTCCCCCTTTCCCTTCCCTCTCTCTCCCTCCTCAAATCTCTCTCTCTCCCTCTCTCCCCATTCCTCTCTCTCCCACTCTCTACATCCCTCCCTCTATCTCTCCCAAGCCTAGCATAACCTAGTCTAACCTAAACCAAATCAAAATCATCCTAGCCTAACCTTAGCCTACCCTAACTTATCTAACCTACCCTAAACTAACCTACTAGGCTAACCCAACTTAACCTAGCCCATATCACCTTAGCCTAGTGTACCCTACTCTACCCTAACCTACATAGACTAATCTAAGCTATCGTAGATAGACTAGGTTACCCTATCATAGCATAATATTAAGTATAGATCCCTAAGAATAAGCCTAATCCTTTTCCTTTATATAACCCAAAGCCCAAACCTCACATAATACTTGCATACAATGAGAATAATTCTTTGAACAAATTTATAATATAATGATATGCAACTTACTCAAATCCATTTTTTAGTATGAAATAAAGAATCATGAATCCATTATGTTATTTCAAGTTAAAATTACATAATTGTAATAGAAAATACAATTCAATACAAATAAACTAACAAAAGGACAAAAAACATGTAAGAAATAGAAATTATAAATTCACATCACACACTTACTTAAAAAAGAGAAGAGACCACACATAAATTATCTAACATAAATAATGAATTTATAAAAATTTATAAATTATAGTTTTATCCACAATAAATAAATAATAAATATTTTAAGTTAAAACATAGTATAATAAAATATCCAATGTACATTAAAAAAAAATGATATGCAAATTTTCTATTCACTTAATTAATTGAATGAAAATTAATTATAAATACAAATATTTATAATTATACACATACACATAGATAATAGATAATGAAAAAAAATAGATAATATATACACATATATTATAGAATTTAGAGATAAACTCTAATTCTTTTGTTCTTATTAAAAATAAATAGTCCGCGTATAGAAGGCTAACCAATATAGAAGGGTGAAAAAACGTATAGAAGGCTGAAAAAACGTAAGCTCCCTAAGCTAGATTGAAAAGAAATATAGAACAGAGATAGAATCTACTGAAAAACTAAAATGGATGGCAGAGGTGCATTAAATTCATGGTAAATAAACCGAGACACAATTCCTATATTATGAGAGTTCAGACGCTATTGATAAGACGTATAGTTCAAAGAATACTGAGATGACAGAAATGTAAATATCTTTTCTCTATGACAACATTTGAATTGACAACATTTGAATTCACTTTTTTTTTTTAGGGGCCCGGGCCTACTTGTTGAGATTAAATACACAAAATAATAATAATGAAATAACTGATATTCCTTAAACCCAGTGATATTTCTTAAACCCAATAATATTTGTAATAATGGGTAATGTTTATTATTTGTAATCGAGTGAAAGAAAGAGCGTTGATATATATTGGGAAAAAAAAAATACACATACAAGGATACATTTATTGTCTTTTAATTTTTTTAGTTGATTATATATTTTCGATTAAAAATTAGATTTATTTATTTAGGGAATTACATAAGTTTATTTAAAAATAAAATTGTATTTATAGAATTACACAAGTTAAGTTAAAAAGAAAAGGTTAATATAACGCCTTAAAGCGATTAAGCATAACACAAATAACCTAATTTTGGTCGAATTAGAATTGTGAATCACAGTAGACTCTCTCTATCCCAGTTTTTCTTGATGCGTGTAATAGAGTGAATCACAGTAGACTCTCAGAGATTACTATCACTGGAGTTTCAGAGATTACTATTTCTGAGAGTGTAATAGATGGGAGGTGGGATAAATAAAAAAATTAAATAAAAAAAAATCAAAATTGAGTAAAAATACATAGGAGGTGGGTCAATTAACTGATAAAAGAACCCTAAATTTTCCATACTTGGAACCCTGGAAAAATAGGTAACTTGGAACTAAAGAGCTAGTTCACTCTAAAGAGCTCGTTCACTCTAGAGGCAATCAACAACCTGGGAAAGACACGAGATCAAAAGGGAATTATGCCTTTGTAAGTAATTCTTCGGCTAATCTGCCCGACGAGGTCTCAGAGACAACATTATGCCATTGCTGCCTCTATTTTTTCATCCCAGATATGGATATACCCTTAAAAATTTAGAACGACTATCACATATACTAATAAACAGAGGATGGGGAGGTTTTCCTTAATCAGTTTTGGTTATACGCCCAAATTTAGATTTTCCTTAAGCTGCCTGCGTCAATCCATTCAAGCTTAAAGCTCGAACGAGGTCAGGGAGGAATAGAAGAGCATGGTTGAGCACCGAAATACAAGAGCTTGTACGAATACAAGAGCATGGTCAGGGAGGAATAGAAGAGCACCAGAATACAAGAGCACCGGAATACAAGAGCTTGTACGAACACATGCTCGAAAAGGAATACAAGAGCACCGGAATACAAGAGCTTGTACGAACACATGCTCGAAAAGGAATACATTTTCTGGGAAATTCTTTGTAACCCATGTGGTCATGCGTCATATATTTCCTTCTTCTGGGCGAGTTTTGGGCATCATTTTCTTTTAATTCCACTAGTTATAATTATAGGTGCGACGAAGTACAATGATGGATTGACAGAGAGTAACAAACACACAGAACATAAATAAATAATAAATAAAGATAGTTATAGATAAATAAAGGATTTCTTTGTTTAGTTTCTGATAAATAAGATTCCGTCTAGTTTGGAGTTCATGGAGAAGTAGGATTTCCATCTAAGATTAAAATAAAAATAAAAATATAAGAACCCAACATCAATTTAAAAAAAAATGAAGAAAACCTTTATTTGCTTGTTGAGAGGAAGTCCGTTTGCTATTTAGACAAACCAGAAAATCTAATCTAATATTATTTTTAATGTATATTTCATAATGAAATTAAATAGATAAAGAAGACATACCGTAGATGATCTGATCTGATGGTGTTGCTTGGATTTGTTGAGTTTTCAGCTGCTAACGCATCCTAATCTTCTTGAACCTGCCGGGATCAAAATCCCAGCATTAGTCCATGAACCTGCCAGTATCAAAATCCCAGCGAAATCCTAATTTGTTACATAGAGACTGCCAGGATCAAAATCACAGCATTAGTCCATGAAAATTCATCAGGCGATTAATAAGGAAACTGTATAACAGAAAAAAAAAATATCAACAAAATAACATGTTCTGTCTATTTTGTTAAGTTTGTATTACCATCCTAGGATACCCAATCCTGTTAAAGGAGTCTTTCATCCTAGGATACCCATTTCCATTACCAAATATCAAAGACTACAAAATCATACACAGAGTCACACACAAACAATCACACCACAAAATAAAAAATAAAAACAGATTCACATCACAAAATAAAAAATAAAAACAGATTTGCAAAGAGTAAAAACCCATGGCAGTGCTTTAAGAAAAACCAAAACCAATATCAAAAAATAAAAAATAATAACAGATTCACATCACAAAATAAAAAATAAAAACAGATTTGCAAAGAGTAAAAACGCATGGCAGTGCTTTAAGAAAAACCAAAAACAATATCAAAAAATAGCCAGAGAAATGAATTCTGAAAACGGATTTGAGCCAGAACAGGGATAATGAGCAGCACAATCACACCACAAAAAAATAATACAAACATATTTGCAAAGACTAGAAACGCAGGGTCATGCTTTAACAAAAGCCAAATACAATATAAAAAAATAGCCGAAAAACATATTGGCAAAGACTAGAAACGCAGGGCCATGCTTTAACAAAAGCCAAATACAATATAAAAAAATAGCGGGAGAAATGAATTCTGAAAATGAATTTGACCCAAAACAAGGATAATGAGCAGCGWTTTATGGCCGAATAGAACAGAATGAATCCCTCGATAAAATATAATCAAATGAGATTTTTTTCAAACACATGGAACTCCTCACCCTTTTTATATTCTCACTTTCTCTTCTCTTGCCATAAAACGGTTTCTGAGGCGCGTTAATGTGGTTATAAAAAAGTTGTAGGGAGGCCCCGTAATAAATAATGGGAGACACATTAATTCAGTTAAAACGTGTATTATGTTTAAACGGTAATATGTTTGAATTGCCATAAAACGGTTTGTGAGGCACGTTAATGCGGCCCTAAAAAAGTTGTAGGGAGGTGCAGTAATAAAAAAACTGTAGGGAGGCATGGTCATTAAAAAAGTTGTGGTCATAAATAATGGGAGGCACATTAATTCAGTTAAAAAAAGTTACAATAATAAATAGAAAATAATAAATAGAAAATTCATAATGGAATGAATTTTTTATTATGTTTTAATAATTATAAAATTGTTAAATGATGATAAGTCACCCGAAGAAAATAATTATAAAATTGTTAATAATGATAGAATTGTTAAACTATGATTATTGATTAGACTAATTTTTGTATGGTTTAGTAGTTTTATTTTTTTTTAAAGTTTAAATTGTGATTTAGTAATTTTAATTTTGTGAAAAATTTAATTTGTGATTTAGTAGTTAGGATATAAATATATTATATAAATAACTTCCATGGTTTCAAGCTGTAAACATTGAGTTGTCTTGAGGGGAAACCAGCTCAGCTCGCTGACCCGCTTCATAACTTAAGTCTCAGACCACTACTGACGCAAATAGAGTTCAAAATTCTGGCTCCTAACGACGATCGTTACCACTCTGCAAAGTGTGAACATAACCATAATAACCATATAAAATTGCATGAGAGGTGGCCAAAAGGTGTCGATGCGCAAAACAAAGCAACAGACAAATCACGAGTATGGGTTGTAGTGTGGCCACGCGGCCATCAAGAAGGAGTTGAATGTCGCGTCCTCGGGAGGAGGTGACTCCTCCTCAACTCGTGTCCCATCTAGTTGCATGGCATCTTCCAGGTGTGGTGGCATGTTCTCTTCCTTCTGGACATCCTTCCTCCGGGATGGAAGCCTGTGCTCCTTATGGTCTGGCTCGGTGTGGACCAAAGTTTTCAGTGAGGGGGGTAGTGTCAACATTGGTGCCAAATTTGTTGTTGCTTGGGATGCCTTTGCTGTGAGGTGAGGAGCACCCTTCATTGCAGAGAGAAAATTGCATGAGTTGTGAAGATTTACCGTCTAGGGTCTCCAGGCGGAACAAGAGGACATCCATGTCCCGATGCAAGTCGAATACTAGGCTTTACAACAGTGCAAGGCATGTTTTCCATTCACATTATAGATCAATGTTGGAGCCACCTTGAGAGTGGGGTTGGTGTCACAAATTTTGACTGGCTTCCAGACCATCCATCTGATATTGAGGGTTGAGAGGATGTGCCTGAAGTGACTGGGTGGCGGGAGATTTGGGAGGAGCCAATGGGCTTGGATGTGAAACCGAGGTCGAATTGCCTGAAGGTCCTGGGTTGTAATCGAGTGAGGCCGCTGAGTAGTATAGCCCCTCCATTTTGTTGGAAAGGGATGCCGAGAGGGGAAGGAGAGAAGCAGGAGTTTGGGTTTACTCCACCAGGGAGGAGGACGAGGTGGCCAACGAGGAGGAGGATAAAAGGGAGGGAGCGGGAGGGGGACGAAGGACCAAGCGGGGTTGATTTGGCTTCCAGGTCGACCCGCATTTAGACTTCCCTCGTAGCCTAGAAATCTTCAAGACACTGGGATAGAGAAAATGAGCCAAGAACAGACCGGGAGTGGACGCTAGTAGAGAAGGGAAAGGCTGGGAAGGAGGTCGAGATCTCAGAAAAGAAACCAAGAAGGAGTCAGCCATCCGGAGCCGCTGTAGCAATTCAAATAGGTCGGGTGAAGTTCCATAAATAACCGCATGCACAAAGTAAAGGCCGAGCGAAGGTGATGGTTCATCGAAAGGATGGGAAGGCAGAGTAGGGCTCACTGAGAGTAATGGTGCCCTGCCTCAAGCGAGATGAAATTAAAGGCATGAGGCAGGTGGGAGGGAGTGGCATGTAGTCGTCATGTGGATGATGCCACAGAGGATCCCTCCTGCCTTCTCCGCTCGATGTGTGTGCTCCACTAGCACCCCATCTGGGGGGTTGTCTATGGTTAGAGCATCTGTCTTCCATCTCTGAAAGATGGGGTGCCTCTGATGGGTGTGGGTCTGATAAAGAATATCCGATCCACTTTCTTCTACCCCAATATTAGCTAGACTATCCGCAATCTGGTTGGACTTTCTTCTAACATGAGAAGGGATGAGAGCTTGACCCTGTCCGAGGAGGGTTGCAATTGTTCGTAGACCATGAGACAGGTGCCAGCAGGGCGAAACATGCTCTCGGTTAGTTCCATTCAAGATTTTCTGGAAGAGGTTGAGGATGACTTGAGAGTCTTCTTCCACTATAAGTTTGTTGAAGTGGTGCTTTAAGGCCAACTGTAGTCTTGTGGTTAGACCCCAGAGTTCGGTCACATTTTTGGTGTTATGTCCTAAATTTCCTGTTGTGAGAAGGATAATGCTTCCCTGATGATTGTAGAACACTGCCCCAAACCCTGCTGCTTATAGGTTTCCTTTAGAGGCTCCATCAAAATTGAGCTTGATGAAATCCAAAGGGGGGGGACCAATGGGAAGGGTTGTCCCCTCGTGAGGAAGGGTGAGCAGGAGGTAACATACTTTGATTTYTTTTGAGTTTCTAGTTATTCATKATGCGTTGTTCCTGGKTTGGGAAGATCAAGTCTTCCTCATGCCAATGCTGCAAGYTGATTGTTTCTATTATTGTGTGGGAAATTTGGATCCAATTTTGGTGCGAGTCCTTCTGGATTTTTTTGAAGATTCTTATGTTTCTTTCTTTCCAAAGTTGCCAAAGGATGAAACTAGGGAGCAATTGCCAGAAGCGGTTCAGAACCGATGAYTGATAGGATTTGTCTCCCCACGCTTCAGTTGTGTTGCTAATGTTGTTTCTTAAGTTTAGAAGGTTGTGGAGGYTAGGTTTAGAATCCAGGCAACCTAGGAGGGGTCGAAACCAAAGGTGAGGAGCATAGCGCGCATTTAATCCTAACTTAAGTTATCAAAAGCTTTGGAAAGGTCCAGTTTTAGGATCATACTTGGAGTTCAGGTCTTCTAAAGAGAGTGAATGACCTCATGGGCGAGGATTACACTGTCTAGGATTTGTCTACCTTCCACATACCCTGATTGTTTCAGTGAGATGATGAAGGGAAGGAGGGGCTTGATTCATCTATCTATCACTTTGGTTAGGGGCTTGCAGATGACGTTACAATTGACTATCGACCAAAATTTCTTAGGATGGTTCACAAGATTTTCTTTAGGGATTAGAGTAAGGAAAGTATCATTAAGGGCTAGGAGGACCTGTCCAGAGAGTCTAGAATATTCAATGATCTCCCAAGCTTCCTCTCTGAGCATGGGTCAACAATGATGAAAGAAATCATAAGTGAAGCCATTTGGTCCTCGGGATTTTCCCTTGGGGGTGTCGTGGAGAGCCTGATCAACTTCCTCGAGCATGATGGGTCGAAGTAAGGCTGCATTTTTATCCTCAAAAATTAAAGAGGGTATGTTTTGCGTGATCTATTCTATGGCTTGAGATCTATCCTTTTGGGGCTCCGTCATGAGGTTTTGATAATAGTTGACCAACTCTTCTTCCAGTTCCTCATGAGTATGTCTGATTTCCCCGTGCTCTGAGATGAGTTGTGTGATATGATTTGCATKCCTTCTTTGGATGGTGGACCTATGGAAAAACTTGGTATTTTGGTCTCCATCTTTGAGCCATTGGATATGACATTTTTTCCTCCATGAGATTTCTTCTTCAAGTTTTCTTTCCTCCATCTTTTGTCTAAGAGATTCTTCCTATTGTTTGAGGGGTTTAGTTAAACCYGTGTCTTGGATTTGACTTTGAACATTGCACATTTGTTCCRTTAGTTTTCTTTTGGGCTTCAAAGATGTTTCCAAAAGTATGCTTGTTCCAAGTTTTAAGTTTCTACTTGAATTTCTTCAGTTTCTGTTGTAGCCGGTACATCTTGAAGCCAGTTGAAAATGTAGCCTTCTCCCACCAGACACAGACATTCTGTTGGAACTTAGGGTGGTTGAGCCATAACTACTCCAATCTGAAGGGTTTGCATCTCGGAGTTGCCGGTATATCCAGCCAGAGATGGATAGGCCAATGATTAGATCCGTGGAAATCAAGGATCCTAACTTCCAGAGCTGTTCCCTCCAGCATGAGAAAGTCCAAAAGGAGGAAACGATCCAATCTACGGGCTATTTGGTGAGATCCTATTCTGCGATTTGTTCAGGTGAAGGTGCCATTGGAGCTGTCTGGATATACAAGGCCTAGGTTGTCGATTTGGCACTGAAATTCTACCAAATCCTCTTTGATCCATCGTGTTCCTCCTCTTTTTTCATCTAGGCTATAGATCATGTTGAAGTCACCTCCCAGGATCAACATTTTCTCTGATATTATAGTGGCTTGGTATTCCAGGCTACGAAGGAAGGCCTGTTTGTCCCTTGAGTTGGCTAGTCCATAGACATTGGTTAGGTAACCTAACTTGTTGGAGCTAATGAGTCAGTAGGCCGCTGTGATGGACCATTTGGTTTTGAAAAAGTTGTCTAGAGTGATCGAGCTCGAGTTTCAGAGGATCTCTAACCCCCCTGCTGCTCCCATGGCCATCGTGTCTGTGCATCTCCCCTACTTCCAACAACTAGGAAGTATCTTGTCTTTCTCTTCTCTGGTGCATTTTGTTTCCCGAAGTAGCATTATATCTGGTTTTTCTGCAATGAGCATATTTCATAGCATTCTCTATTTACTATGACCGTTGAGTCCCCTTATATTCCAAGAGATGATATTCATGAGGAGGGGTTGGGGGGGAGAGGTGGGAAACTCTCAGATATTAGATGTATTTGATTTGAGTTGACCATGAAGTGTCCTATCTTCTGAATGATCTTGCTGGTGGATTTTCACCCTCTTTTCTTTTCATCTTTATGAGGTTTACACTATTCTTTTAGCATATTTCCCTAGGTTACTAATATTGCATTAGATCTGGTGGTAGATCCAACTGATGAGCTGAGAAATATTTTTTGCACTTTTCTTAGTTGATCAGGTGGGATGGTAAAGATTTTATGATCTCTGCAGGTGTGTTCCAGGTGCTCCAGGTCTACTCTGGCTATATATTTCTCATCTAGTTCCATTTCCACATCTCCATCTTCTACCTCTGAGGGTTCCTGGGCTGCAGCCATAGATATGGTTGTAGGGATGGGTATTTGAGTTGCATGTGCTATCCCTTTCACAAGATTAAGGGGTTTTTTCTCTGAGRTTGTTGTTTGCAAGTCTTCYGATCCTTCTGGTTGTTGCTGCAATATCTCATATTGGTTGCTCGTGGTTGGTTCGTTGAAGGTTTGGGCTGCTAGCCACTTTCCTCCTTGTTTCTTCTTTCCCATTTCGGGTATGAATCCTTCTTTGTCTTTTTTTGCTTCTGGGTTTCCCTCCTTGCTAGGTGTGTTGAGGGGAAAGTCCATGAAGAGGTTCCCATGTTCATGGCACTTTTAGCATCTAAACAAAATCTGTTTGTGATCGATTTTTTGCATCCAATCCTCATCCTGGTACTCTAGAATGATAGATCTTGGTAGTTGCTTTGCAATGTTTAGATAGACATATATTCTCACATAGGAGGTATACCTTTATTTCTTAGTGGCTTCTGAGGATTTGATGTACACTCCTATTTGTGTTTCCTATGCTCTCCACGACCTCTTCCAACCATAATTCTTGTGGCAAGGAATATAACCTTTACCAGACTGGAGCACATGCAAAGTCCTCCAGTTCAGGGATAATTTTTTATGTCCAAAACATCAGAAAAACACCCGCTATGTTGAATAAATATGGGCCTCCGTCAAAGATCCGATTTCGGTCTTATAGGTTGTGTAGGATTATGGTAAAAAACCCTTGGAGCCTAGCTGCAGATTGAAGTGGCCTTTGGTATTCCACCATTGATGTATCCATTTTACTGGTTCCTTCTCGAAGGGCTAGAGTCGTAATTTTTTTTCGATTAGGGCCTAGTCTCTCATGTATTGCTTTTGTTCCTCAATGTGGGGTGTGCTTACAATGTATTTTGGGGCTTGGGGTGCTTGCAGGATGCATTACCCTGGTACCCAAGGTCGAGCCATACTTGCAACTAGTGTAGTGGGTGTGGCTTTCCCTGAATCTATGTCCATGTCTCTATCTTTGAAAGTCCCCTCAGAAATGAGTTGTGAACGAATATTTGGGGGAGGTTCGAATGCTGGGCACTTGGAGTTGCCTCTGTTTTTTCCTTGAGCAGTTGAAACACTGTACGAAGGGCCTCTGGGCCCTCCCTCACTCGAGAGCATTGTGCCCCTATGGGGCAGCATGGTGCACGAGGTCAGAAGTAACCCTAACACTAACGCTTGTATCGCTGAGTCCTTACTCTATATTTTAAGTTATGATTTAGTAGTTGGGATATAAAGATATTATATAAATACTTTTTTGGTTTGGATTTATATTTTTGGGATATAAAGATATCATATAAATACAAAGTAGTTTATAATAAGTTCAAAGTTTTTACTTTTTTCTCGACAAGTTTTTTGTCCAAATTTTGCCCAATTTTTTTTAAAATTGTAGATTTTAGTGGTTGAGATGACATATTCTAGGTCCCCTGGAGATTTTAGAGGGTAATGAATAATATTTGAGCAATTTAAAGTTGTTATTTGGCCAACAATTGAGTTGTCCAAGTCTAATTAGAAAGAAACGAGGTTGTTTTTTAGCCTTTGAATTTATTTGAACATGAAAATACTATTCATCTTATAATCGATGAACTTAGAGAGGAGCAAGTGTGATCTCATAAAATATAGTTAGATACTAACCTAAAAAAGTTGAAAGTAGTCTAAACTATCTATGTTTTGACTCTTTTTTCATGATATTATCCATTTAATTTTGTCCCCCAAAAAATTGTTGGATCTGCATATTTGTGGAGCAAGATGAATCCATTTGTGCATTCAAAAATCTAATTTAAACAAAAAAATCTGTGATTTCATCAAGATTTATATTGTCACATTCCAAGTGTTCCAATGAGAGCAAGATGAATCCATTTGTACATTCATAAATGGAATTTTAACAAAAACAATTTGTGATTTCATCCAAATTTATCTTTTTAAGATTCCAAGTTCTCTAGGGGAAACAAGATGAATCCATTTGTGCATTCATAAATCCAATTTAAATAACAAAAAACAGTGATTTCAAAAAATACCAACTAAAAATGCACAAAATACTCAAATATAGAACATTTTAAAAAAAGTATATTTCTATTTTTTCCAACTATTATATTGTTTTTAAAATAATAAAATATTTTAAAATAAATCTTTAAAATCAATAATTTATAATTAAAAAAATTAATAATTATAAACTAACTTATATTTTATTATTTTGATTTTTATACCCTACTCAAATAGGTCTTTAAAAAATAATTATAAAAACATTTTTTATTATCATATTTTATTTTATTTCATTTTTAAACTTCATTATATTACAAAAATAAATTAAATATAATTGGTTAATATAATTTATTATTCTTTAATTATATAATAATATAATTTATTATTCTTTAATTATATAATTTTATCATTTAGAAATTTTTAATAAAATATGATCATGAATTCTGAATTTTTTTATCATAAATTAAAATRTCTTGTTTTCATTTATAAAATTAATTGAAAAATGGGTTCTTTCATTTATAAAGTTAATAAAGTTGTTAAATTTTTTTATTGTGATTAATACATATTATTTTGTCATTTCAAATTTTTTAATAAAATATTATCATGCATTTCAAATTTTTTAATAAAATATTATCATGGATTTTGAATTCCTTCATCATAATTGAAAAAMCAAATTTTCATTTATAAAGTTAATTGAAAAGGTTGTTCTTTYATTTATAAAGTTAATAAAATTRTTAGGATATTTTTTGTGATTAATACATATTATTTTATTATTTAGAATTTTTTAATAAAATATAATCAAGAATTTTAAATTCCTTAATCATAATTGAAAAATTAGTGATTTCATTTATAAAGTTAATAAAGTTGTTAGGATTTTTTGTTGTGATTAATACATATTATTTTATTATTTAGATTCTTTTTATAAAATATAATGATGAAATTTAAATTCCTTTATTATAATTAAAAAAGTAGTGATTTCATTGATAAAGTTAATTCAAAAAATAATATTTTTATTTATAAAATTAATAAAGTTGTTAGACAATTTTATTGTGATTAATACATATTATATATTTGTGTTAAGACTAATTTTTAGTTTAAGAAACAATGACCCAGATACATCTAAGAGCTCTCTAACCAAATTTAAATTTGAAAAAAAAATAATATAATTAAAAAATATTTGAATTTCAATATTTTTTATATATTTTATTTTTTATATAAACAATTTTATTAATTTTTTTTTAATTGAAATTATTAATTTTACTTTAAAAACTAAATATTAAAATTTTATTATTTTTATTAGTTATAAAACAAATTTTTTTTAATTCATTTTATAGGTTGGATTACTCAAAATGAAAATAGATATATTATTTAAATTTATTGCACCCATTAGTAACATTATTATTAAACTTAGTCTTACATTATTGCATTTATAAAGGAATAACATACATGTACTTACAATTTATCATATATTATTGTATTTTCACAATGGAAGATTGCCTTATCATATTTTAGGGTTGTTATATTGTAAATTTCCTATTGGTGTGGATGTTTAACTTTAAACTATAAACATCATCATTTAAAAATATTAGTAAATATTTTAGGTATATGATTTTTTTTTTTAATGGTGACGACTTTTAACACTTTTCTTTGTTATAATTTTAATAGATGTTTAAAAAAATATATCTCGTAGGATGGGTGGCATTCAAAGCCCATACGAGCATCCAACGCAACACTCATTCTAGTTTAATAGCTCCTTCAGTGAAGCAGGGTTGGTAGACTGTGATGGGTATGGGATGCACGCGCAAGGTCCCTTCAACTCCTCCAACACCACTCCATTTACTATAGGTTTGTTATCGCTCTTTTCATTCAAATTTGGTTCATTTCTTGTGTTTTTTCTTTGTTCTAGTCATTATCCTCCCCCAATCTGCAAGTTTTTGGCCCGCTTAGAGTCTGGATTGTGTACAAGACCATGCCTCAGGAGTGTGACAAGCCCAAGATGTGGCACCCTTATAACAACTTCGTCAGCAAGAAAAGAATGCTTCACCACTTCTCCCAAGCGCCTTCAAATTCTCTGGTTGATCGAGACAAGGGGACCGACGAGCCTCCAATGTCCATTGTGGAAGAAGATATTCTAGCAATGTCAATTATCATTATGTCAACCTCCCTTTTGTACACTATTCCAGACCCCCAAGATCCACCACGCACCAGCCATTCCACCCTTGGTGCAGCGAGTATCTCAGACTCGTAAAATTTCACAATTTAGAAATAAATCTCATCGGACAAATGCCTAATGGAAATTCCCCCACCTCCCTCCAATACTTTGGATCGAGACTCACACTCCACTTGTTTCCTCTTGCCAAAATACTTTGACCTCATCTTTGAGATGCACAAGGACATGCATGAACAATTACACCGTAATACCCTACTCAACAGTCGTCTTGACATACTGCACGACACTCTCTCAGGCTCATATATTGAATAAAGGGGCCGAACCTATGCAAAATTGTTCATCTTCGCTCCCATCGACAACACTCGCGATGAAAGGATTCATTGGTTCATCCACTGTTTAATATTGATTTATTTTTTTTCGTTTTTGATTTATGCACTGTAATTGTCAAATTTCTATAGGAGTTTTGATTTCCATGTTCATGATTCTCTCTTCTTGCTCAAACAATTTATATATTGAAGCTCCCAACCACCTGTTCCAGTTTCCATTTGTTTGGCAGAAAAGGTGGTAGTTTTTTTCTTTGGTCCAGATAGCATATCAGGAAGCCATCTATTCTAGTTCCCACTTGTCTAGCGGAACAAGTGGTGGGTATCTAAATATATTTATGTTATATATGTCTATGACAACATTTTAAGGAAATACAACTTTTTTATTTACAAAAAAATAAAATATGATGGTAAGTAGCACATGGAGCACCTCATGGATTGTGGATTTTGTGTTGGATGAGAGGAGTGATCATGTTATAAAGCATATATGATGGAGTAGAATCTTTGAATTGTTAAATATCCTTCACATTATGAGAATTATGTTTTCATTGTTGAATTACTAGGGAGAATGTGTAGGAGGAAGAYTSAAAGGAGMRTTGSMCTCATAATTTTGTATGKTAGTTGGGATAGGGAGMASTAAAGGAACCAATKATGGCCTTTGGACCATTAAATTATTKAACCARTCAATGGTGAGGAAGAACCCCATGGGGTATTTAGAGAGGGTAGAAAAAAAAGGGGACCCAATTGTCCCATAATAAAAAAATGGCATGTGGCGAGGGCCACATGGGTCCAAAAAAATAATGAGCTTATGAGATATTAATAAAGGGGTTTGGAGTGAGGAGGAAGAATCAAAATGGTGGTTGATTATGGCATCGTTGGTCATTAAGGATCAAAGCTCATCAATGTTTGATTGCTAAAAACTTAGTACAAAGGGTTTTGAAAATTAAGAAAAGGAAGGAGAGGGCATGAGGGGAGGAGGATGATCATTATCCATTCATGAGGAGATAGAGGAGAGATAGAGAAAACTTGTCAAGAGGAGACTATAGAAAATTTCATGTACCAAAAGACAAAGAAGGAAGACAAGGATAGAGAAGTAAATCTCATGAGCCCACTATAAGCCCAACCAAGACTAAGAGCATAAATAATATGAAATATTCCATGGAATGGTTATGACACACACATGGTGATGATAATTTGGTTTTCCCATAAGGCATGGATGTAACATTTTTTCCACGAATTTCATTTAATAGGCTAGTGTCTTGTGTTTTCCATGTAGTTTTTGTTTTCACGTTTCTTCCAATTATAATGTTGTGTGCTATGACAGAATTGAAACTCTTGTAGTTATACACTACTTTCGTATCAAATTATGCTTGATACCTACATTTGTGAGGATGATTTCAATACAGATAGTTTCCTAGGTGGAAATAATGTAACTTGTTAGAACTACTAGGGAAGAAAA
>JASDQU010689176.1:0-27230 GCA_032191745.1 Picea mariana
CCCTTTAAATGATTTAATTTTGGAAAAGTAGGACATTTTGTTGCTAAGTTTCCATATGCAAAATATGAAATTAGCGACGATGAAGAGGACCATAAAATAAATAAAGGGAGAAAACATCATCAACACAAAAATAACCACAAATAGTATGAGCATGAAAAGAACAAGAGCTTGTATAAGCAAAAGAAGAGCCGCTACTCAAAAGGGGTTAGTGACTCATCTGAAGAAAGCAGTGAAAGTAGTTTTGATAGTGATAGAGAAGAAACTCTCTTTATGACAGTCAAAACAAATATTGATGAAGATAAATGGAAAGAAATGATGGATTCAAAAGAAGAGGAAAATTATGAAATAGGTGGGGAAGTGGATATTCAATAAAAAATCATGTGTGCGTTAACATAAATAAAGAAGCTTAGGAAAACAAATTCTAAACAAAAGGCGAAACTCCAGAAATATGAAGAAGATGATCGTGATTCAAAAGAATGTTTTTTACAAATCCTTTAAGAAACATAAAATATTATTATGAGCCTAAATGTTGAACCAACATATGCAAGAAGKATATAAGAAGTGGTGAGAATCCAAYTGAAGGAAAATGAAGAAAATTGTGAGAAGCTAGAAGCTGAAATTGTTTCCTTAAGAAAAGAATCGAAGAAAACAACTATTGAGTCAAATTTTAAAAAGAGTTTTGAAACCTTAGATGATATCATCAATTATAAAAGGTCTCCATTACTTAAGACTGGTCTTGGCTATTGGATTACTGAGAGGGGGGGGGGGATGAATCGGTAATAGAGAAATTTAATCCTTTTTAACCATATAGTCCAAGTGTTATATCAATGTAGCATTATCATCCAATAACTGCAGAGTAAATAAGCAATGAAAAAATGAACAATCATACACAATACACTAGTGTTTTACGTGGAAACCTAAAGTGGGAGAAAACCACGAAATCATTTTTCTTATATGTCTTGAAGAATTACATTCATTGAAAGCACCAAGTTCCTTTGTTTTCCATCTGCAACTGGAAGGAGGCTCCAACCCTCTTGTTTCTCAGGCTATAACCTTAGGGAAGCTCCAACTCCCCTATTCTCTGGCTACAACCAGAAGGAGGCTAAAACCCCCTATGTTCTCCGGCTATAACCAGAAGGTGGCTACAACCACCTGTCATTTCCCTATCCAACCGCCCTGAAGTGGAAGTAGAATGATGGAACCACTGTCACACTATAATTGTGAGATATACCGCTGTAAACTTATACCAATAAACCTAAACCATGCATCAACCATGCATCAACGTGTACCTCAACCTGTAATCAACCTGTACCATAAACAAGTGCATCAACCATGCACCAACCTGTATCAAAACAACCTATGATCAACCTGTACCATAAACAAGTGCATCCAACCATGTACCAAGTATGTACCAATCATGTGTCAAGTACTCATCAACTATGACTCATCAAAATGTACCAACATCATCAACTATACACCTCATGTATGTGCCAACTCATCAACTACTTGTCTCAACCATGTACCCAACATGTACCTTAACCAAAATCCCTCATCAATTTCATCATCAAAATATGATTTGTAATTTGGTAATAGACTTGGTGTATATGATCACATACCTCCAAGCCTTCCTTAGCTTTCTCAACAAGAGAGTAGCATTTTCATGAACCTTTTCGTTAGTCTCACATGACTAGTTTGGGATTAGTCAACAAACCTAACTTGAAATAATCATAACTATGTACCTATAATGAATAAAGATCTGAAAATAGTACTCAATCTTCTTCAGTTTGTTTGATACAATTCCTCTAAGTGGAACTACTTGGAACCTCTCAGAAAAGGAGTTATAGAAAAAATGGCATACCTTGCTGAGTTATGGATTATTCTAGAGAGCGACCTTGTAGAGCGTGCCCCACACAGAAAATTTGTTGAATGGATCTGAAAATGTTACACATAATACTAAATATCGTACTCTAACCAACACATTTGGTCTTACTGAATTTGTATCTATTATGAATAATTTATGACGTTTTTACTTGAAACACATGTTTTAGACTAGTTTCAGGGCTAGCCACAAACCCTATTTTCCATGGAGCGTAAATTCAAAAATAAAACTACCCACAAGATGAATATTTTACCATAGATACCTGGATATGTTTCCTCAATGGCCTATCAATTTCATGGTCCGAATCATTCTATAAAAAATGTTATTGCGAAAATGGTTAGATGACCTGTAAATAACATACCTTATAAAGTATCATCAAAAGAATTTATCCTCCCTTGAATTCCGGCCTTCTTTTCTTCACCTTCCCTCTGAAACTCATCTTAGATATCATTTTGTTACCCCAGTCACCTATAGATATTCGATATGCTTAAGTGTGATATCAAATGAGAGAGCCTTTCCTCTTATTTACACTCTCCAAGTAGCTTCCCTAAAAGCATCTTCTACATCACTTAACCCACTTCTAGGTCACTTAATTTATTTCTAGGTCACTTAACCCATTTCTAGGTCACTCAACTTATTTCTAGGTGACTTAACCTATTTCTAGGTGACTTAACGCATTTCTAGGTCACTTAACCTATTTTTCTCATTTTTAGGGTTAACCACTTTCCATAGTTAGAAAGTTGTCCATTTATTTATCATTTAAATATTCCTCCTTGACTTTGTCACCTCACTTTATAATCTTGTTTGTTTTTGTCACTTCACTTTATTATTTAAATAATTCTCCTTGACTTTGTCACTTTTCTTTACCATTTAAATAATAATTTCTTCTTTGCAAGTTCTTTGACGTCTTTGACCTTTTGGGGATTCAAGCCTACATATTAGGGTCCTCCAACTTCGTAAGGCCATAACTCTCAAACCATGAGGATTTATGTGATGTTACACATACCACCAGAAATGACATGACATGTACTATCCATATAGAATAGTATTACCTACAAATATATCAAAACTCATACCATTATACATGAAACAACCTTGGGTCCATTACCCAAACCTTTGTGCTACTGGAATTCGCTACCAAAATTTCTTCAAGGGTTGGCATCAATGAAAAGAAACCTTAATCAACAATCTCCCCCTTTGGCATTGGTGGCAACAATTTGATGCAATACTGAAATCATTTCATGCAATATTGAAGTCGTATCACTCATGCTCCCCTAGAACCATGCCTTTGTCCTCTTCATATTTGTGACCATTTCTTCCCTTGGAATCATGCCTCTGTCCTCTGCATCTTATAAATCTCTCCCCCTTTTTCATCAATGGCAATGGTATCTTTCCATCCGGGGCTGCTCCCCCTAACTGAATTTTCCTCTTTATGGTGCTTCCTCATGTACATCTAAGACATATAAGATAAGAATTCAAAAGCATTCATTTTGGATTTGAAATAACTTTGAGTCTCTGGCAAAGATACTCAAAGGATTCTCATAGAAGTGGTTTTGTAAAAATGTCTGCCACTTATTCTTTTGTTCCCACATACTCAACTTTGATGTTATTTTCTGCAACTTGTTCCCGTAGAAAGTGATATTTGATTGGAATGTGCTTCGTCTTGGAGTGAATCAATGGGTTTTTTGAGATACTGATGGCACTTGTATTATCACAATAGATTGGAATGGGCTCATCATACTCAACCTGTATATCTTTTAGAGTTTGTTTCATCCAAAGAACCTATGTACAACATGTTGTTGCTGCAATATACTCTGCCATGACTATAGATAGAGACATTGATGATTGTTTCTTGCTTATCCATGGTACTAAACACTCACCCAAGTAGAACGTTGCTCCACTGGTGCTTTTTCAGTCATCAATACAACCTTCCCAATCTGCATCTATGTAGGCAATAAGAGATAGATCCTTTCCTTTTGGATACCATAATCCAAACTCTGTTGTTCCTTTGAGATATCTAAAAATCCTCTTCACTACTAACACACGTGAATCCTTTGGTGTTGCTTGAAATCGTGCACCTGTCCAACTTCCTGTGTTACATCTAGTCTGGATGTTGTCACATATAGTAGGCTACCAATAATTGACCTATATTGCCTATGATCTGTAGACTTTGAATCATCATCTTTGCTTAACTTGCAACTAGTTTGCATGGGAGTGATATCTAGTTTGCAATATTCCATTCCGATCCTCTTTCTCATTTCTTTGATATACTTAGTTTGAGAAATAAAAATTCCTTGGTTTCTTTGACGTATCTGAAGTCCCATAAAGAAGGATAGTTCTCCAAGTAATGGAATTTCAAATTCATTCTGAATATCCTTTGCAAATTTCTGGCTTAATCTGTCATCATCAATACCAAGAATAATATCATCAACATAAACTTTAATTAATAAAATACCATATTGACTTAATTTGATGTAGAGGTTGTTGTCTACACTTCCTTTTCTGAACCCTGCCTATTGTATATATTTATCCAGTCTAGAGTACCATGCTCTACGAGCCTATTTTATACCATACAAGACCTTCTTTAATTTACACACATAATCTGCGTTCTCTGACAAATGAAATCCTTTTGGTTGTTCAATGTAGAATTCTTCTTCAATTTCCCCATTCAGAAAAGATGATTATACATCCATCTGATACACTTTAATATTTTTGGAGCATGCATAAGCTAAAAGCAATCAGATTGCTTCCATTCTAGAAACTGGGGAAAATGTCTCTTCAAAGTCGATTCCTTCAACCTGTGCATATCCTTTACATACCAATCTGGCTTTGTTCCTTGTAACCTTCCCATATTCATTCAATTTATTCCTGTATACCCACTTTGTGCCGATCACATTCTTATCCTTTGGTCATGGAAGCAATTCCCAAGTGTCATTTTTCTCTATTTGATCCAATTCTTCATCTATGGCCTTGTTCCAAAATTCATCCTTGTTGGCCTCTTCAAAATAGATTGGTTCAATCATAGATGTGAGTGCTAGGTGCATTTGTTCTAGTGAACATATTATTATTCTAGTCTCAACTCCTTCGTCTTTGTTTTTGATAATCTGATTTGAAGGATGATTCTTCTATACTCATCTGCTAGGTGTTTTTGGAGTTACTTGCTGAACTTTCTCTTATGTTTCTATCAAATCCTCTTCATCTTCCCCTTCTTTTTCATATTTTGTTTCTTCCTCGTAAATTTGTTCCATTGATTCATTTTATTCTTCCTTTAATTGTTGTCTACCTATTTCATCAATTGTTACGTTGATGCTTTCCACCACTTTGTTCAATCTTAGGTTGTAAAACTTGTATGCTTTTCTTGTACTTGAGTAACCAACAAGTACTCCTTTGTCCACACAAGAGTCAAACTTTCCCATTCTTCCATCTTCTCTTTTGATGTAGCATTTACTTCCAAAAACTCTGAAGTGCTTTACATTTTTTGGTCTTCCTTTCCATAGCTCGTAAGGAGTTTTGTCAGTGTTGTTTCTGAGAATTACTCTATTTTGAATGTGAATTGTTGTATGCACTGCTTGTGTCCAAAAAATATATGTCAATTTTGAATCCATTATCATTGTTTGAGCTATTTCCTGTACTGTCCTGTTCTTTCTTTCAACAACTCCAATCTATTGAGGTGTCCTAGCAACGAATAATTTCATTTTTATTCCATGACTGATGCAGTAGTCCATAAATTCCTTTGAAGTGAACTCTCCTCCATTATCAGATATCAAGCATTTGATTTTTGAATCCATTTCATTTTCAACCATTTCCTTGTAGATCTTGAAGTTTTCAAAAGCTTCTGACTTTTTCTTGAGAAAAAAAACTGCAATCATTCTTGTATAATCATCAACTAATAACATAAAGTATTTCTCACATTTTAAGCCCTTTGTTGTAGTTGTTCCAACTAGATCAGCATGCACAATTTCTAGTGGTCTCGTCATTGAATATTCCTTTGATTTGAACCTGATATTTGTTTGATTTCCTTGTTGACAATGCTTGCATAAAGTGTTGATTGGTTTCGTGATATGGGAAATTTCTCTGACTTCTTCTCTTTTGATGACTTTGAAAAGGTTATCAAAATGTATGTGACCCATTCTTTTGTGCCATAGCCAACTTTCATCTTTCTTTCCTAGACAACACTTTTCATTTCCAATTTCACTTAACACATATATGTTGCTTGAAGTTCTCGTAGATGTAGCAATCAATTTTCATGAACCTTATTTTCTTATCTCGCACTTTTGTGAATCAAAAGTAACTTTATGACCTTGGTCACACATTTGAATCACACTTAGAAGATTATGTTTCATATCTTCTACTAGTAGAACGCTTTTTTCCTTTGTATTCTTGTTCCCAATTCTGACTGTGACTTTTCCAATTATTTTGGTTGAATCATGATTTCTGAAGGAGACTGATCCATCTCTTTCCTTTCGTAATGTAAGAAACCTGTCTCCATCACCTGTCATGTGTTTTGAACACCCACTGTCAACATACCAAACACGTTTCTTCTTCTTAGCTTGTAGAGAGAGTGTGCATTCTGCATTGCTATACTGATCCTTCTTTCTTATCGATGTCCTTTTCTGAGGTTCCTGTCTGTGAATGTTGTTATTCTGTTGCGGTTCTCTAGGATGGACTGTCATTCTACAATCTTTGGCCATTTTTCCAAAATTGTTACATTTGTAACATTCCACTTCAGTGCTCAAATATTCAAACCTTTTGTAACTTCTTATCTGTTTTTCACTAGGCCTTCTTGGATATCCCCTTTGTGTATGCCTTTCAAAGTTTTTTTTGTTCCTTTTGTTAGCTCTACAATTCACAGCTTTATTTCTAAAATTATTACATGCATAACATAAACCAAAAAAGATAGTTTGATACTTGGGAGTTGAATATATTTTGAAAGGAGGTACTCTTATGAATTATTCTTCTTCCTGAGGCCTATTTGTCGGTTGTTGATTTTGAAATATGAATCTTCTCAATGGATGAGTGTCCCTATAATCTTCCTTGTATATCTTACTACCGCCCTTGATTGTTTCTGCAAAGATTTTTGGATATGTTTCTTGCTTTGTTGTTTTGGAGCTTGATCTTTTTTCTGTTTGATTGTATCCAAGTCTGACTTGTCATGATGTGATTTTTGACTGTTGATAATGTCATCCAAAAATTTTGAGTTTCTTTGCATATTTTTCTTTTGAAGATCCTTTCTTAATGTGACAATATTTGCTTCCAAATTTCCAATGATCTTATCTTTTTCTTCTAGTTGTTCTTTGAGCGCTTCTTCAATTATTTTATCTTCTTCTATTTGAACCTTCAAATTTGTGATCATTTGTTCTAGTTCTTGAGTGTATTATTTCTTGTCTAGTTCTGCTTGTAGTTTCTTATTTGTCTTATTTTCTCTTCTGATAACTTCTATGGCACACATTAATTCCTCTCGATAGTCAACTTCTGCCTCTTCAATTTCTTCTTCGACTTCTTCATATTTTTCTTCGGCTTCTTCATATTCTTCTTCAGAGTTTTCTTTATCAGAGTCTTCTACTACCATGAATAGAAATCTTTCTATCTCACTATCACTGACTTCATCTTCATCTTATGATGAGATGTCTTCTTTGGTGCATAAGATTTTCTTGAAAACTTTCTTTTTGGTTCTTTTGTCTTTATATGTTTGTTTTCCTTTTGAGTAACCTTCATCATTTCTCTTTTTCTTATAAGTACATTTGTTAGAAAAATTACCAATACCTTCACAATTAAAACAATTAAAGGAATCTTACCTCTATACCTACCATCGGTTCCCTGGTTCAGTATTTTGACAAATTTGGCCATTTTTTCATCATCTTCTGAGACGTCGCTGCTGCTATGTTCTTCTTTTTTCCTTTCCTTTTTCTTTGAATTTTTGGATGCTTTGAAGGCTACTTATTTTATATCTGGATTTTCTTGTTCAGTTCTCATTTCATATGCTGTGAATATTCCATGTAATTCATCCATGCTTATTTAGTTTAGATCCGATCTTTCTTCTAGTGCTGATATTTTAGGGTCAAATCTCATAGGAAGAGATCTTAGTACTTTTTGAACAATTACAGATTATTTGATTTCTTCTCCCAATCCTATTATTGCATTTACTGTTTCATCAACTCGTAAAAAGTAAGATGCAATATTCTCATCTTCCTTCATCTTAAGTTGTTCGAATTGACCTCTGTAACTTTGAATCTTTGCTTCTTTGACTTTTAAATCTCCTTCATAAATATTTTGAAGTTTGTCCCAAATCTCTTTAGCGGATTTACAATGTGCAACTTTGGTGAATACTGTTTCACTAACACCATTCAAAAGTGCATTTTTGGCTTTGGAATTAATCTAAGAGAGTTTCACTGCTTTGTCATTTGTTGGCGGAACTATTGGTGCTATGTATCCATTTACAATTGATTGCCAAATTTCAAATCCCTGTGCCTGTATATATGTTTTGATCCTTATGCTCCAAAATACATACTTCTGTCCATTGAACTATGGTATTCGATTTTTATACAATTTGTTGATGTCCATGATCTACCTTTCATTGGTTAAACTGATTTCTGAAGGAAACTGCTCTGATACCAATTGTTGGATTACTGAGAGGGGGGGTGAATCAGTAACAGAGAAATTTAATCATTTTTAACTATATAATCCAAGTGTTGTATCAATGTAGCATTATCATCCAATAAATGTAGAGTAAATAAGTAATGAACAAATGAACAATAATACACATACACAGTACACCAATGTTTTACATGGAAACCCAAAGTGGGAGAAAACCACATAATTTTTTTTCTTATATGTCTTGAAGAATTACATTCATTGGAAGCACCAACTTCCTTTGTTTTCCAGCTGCAACTAGAAGGAGGCTTCAACCCCCTTGTTTCTCAAGATACAACCTGAGGGAAGATCCAACTCCCCTATTCTCTAGCTACAACCAGAAGGAGGCTACAACCCCCTATGTTCTCTGGCTACAACCGGAAGGTGGCTACAACCACATGTCCTTGCCCCGTCCAACCGCCCTGAAGTAGAAGTAGAATGATGGAACCATTTTCACACTATCATTGTGAGATATACCACTGTAAACATGTACCAATAAACCTGAACCATGCATAAACCTGTACTTCAACTTGTAATCAACATGTACCATAAACAAGTGCATCAACCATGCACCAACCTGTACCATAAACAAGTGAATCCAATCATGTACCAAGTATGTACCAATCATGTATCAACTACTCATCAACTATGACTCATCAAAATGTACCAACATCATCAACTATACACCTCATGTATGTGCCAACTCATAAACTACTTGTCTCAACCATGTACCCAACATGTACCTTAACAAAAATCCCTCATCAATATCATCATCAAAATATGATTTGTAACTATGTAATAGACTTTTTTTATATGATCACATACCTACAAACCTTACTTAACTTTCACAACAAGAGACTAGCATTTTCATGAACATTTTCTTTAGTCTCACTTGACTAGTTTGGGATTAGTCAACAACCCTAACTTGAAATAATCATAACTATGTAAATGTAATTAATAAAGATCTAAAAATAGTACACACTGTTCTTCAATTTTTTTTGTGCAATTCCTCCAAGTGGCACCACTTGTAACCTCTCAAAAAAGGAGTTATAGCAAAAATGGCATACCTTGCTGAATTTTGGCTTATTCTAGAGAGTGACCTTGTAGAGCGTGCTCCGCATGGAATATTTGTTGAATGGATCTGAAAATGTTACAAAAAATACTAAAGATTGTATTCTAACCAACACATTTGGTCTTACTGAATTTGGTTTTTTTATGAATAATTTATGACAATTTTACCCGAAACACTTGTTTTAGACTAGTTTCAGGACTAGCCACAAACCCTATTTTCCACAGAGTGTAAATCCAAAACTACAACGACCCACAAGCTTAACTTTTTACCACAGATACTTGGATATGTTTCCTCAATTTCCTATCTATTTCATCATCTAAATAATTCTATAAAAAAATTTATTGCGAAAATGGTGAGATGACCTGTAAATAACATACCCTAGAAAGCATCATCAAAAGAATTTATCCTCCCTTGAATTCCGGCCTTATTTTCTTAACCTTCCCTCTGAATTTCAACTTAGATATGCTTTGGTTACCTCAATCACCTATAAATATTCAATATTCTCAAGTGTGATAGGAAATGAGAGAGCCTTGCCTCTTATTTATACTCTCCAAGTAACTTCCTTAAAACCATCTTCTAGGGCACTTAACCCACTTCTAGGTCACTTGTCTATTTCTAGGTCACTTAACCCATATCCAGGTCACTCCATTGATTTCTAGGTAACTTAACCTATTTCTAGGTCACTTAACCCATTTCTAGGTCACTTAACCTATTTTCCTCATTTTTAGGGTTAACCACTTTCTATAATTAGAAAGTTCTCCATTTCTTTATCATTTAAATATTCCTCCTTGACTTTGTCACCTCACTTTATAATCTTCTTTGATTTTGTCACTGTGATAACCCTATGTTTCATAGGATCAATTGGTGACTGCAAATTTTTACTCTTGTTGTATTTTTGGTTGTAAATAATATTCCATTTTGCAAATTATTTTCAAAAAGAAAAGAAAGAAGAAAGAAAGAAAAAAGAAAAAAGAAAATAAATAAGAAAAGAAAAGAAAAGAAAAGAAAAGAAAAAGAATAAAAGAGGGCATAAAAGAAAAATGGATAAGGCCCCATGTAATAAGGACAGTTTGATCCATACAGTCTAACCATGGTCAAGTCCTTTTTAATTTATGTTGATAGGATTAGTGAATAAAGCTTGGCTAAACTGCTTAATCTTAGCCAAGTAGATAGGTTAGTTAGTGAACACATTTGATCAAACTGTTTAAACATGATCAAATAGCCCCAGGATAGAGTAATTTTTAGCCCAACAATCTAATCTGGGTTAAATGTGTGAGGCAAATAGATTATAATATAGGTTAGTTGTCTTTCTTTTCAATAAAACAAGCACAAGGTTGGGTGAGGATCTTTGTTGTGATGTTAGAAGGTTGTGTTCTAACCCCTTGGTGGAAAAATGAAAAAGAAACAACACAAAAAACCCACAAAATGGCACTATCCTAAGTTTATGCAGTATAATATGGTCCACGCTCTACAGGTAAAAAGTGCACCAAGATTTACGGCTGAGCAAACGATGCTCAGATCGACGATCGATAAGTAATATCAGACCCCCCCCGACCATTCTACCTTTAGTGGAGGAGGGGGGGAGGGGTCTGAGTTGGTGGTATTCCCTGATGGGCCCCATCCTAACGTGTCTCTATTGTATTAACTCGAACCCCCCTTGCTCCAAACTAGTTATCATCTAACCCCCCTCCGAGTAAACCGCCATACCATTTTCCCATACCACCATCGTCCCATGACATCACACTCCACTACCATCGTTTATAAGTCATGTCTCATTACTTTGCCAACGTACGTTCCTCCATTCACCCGTCACACGTCATATCCCATTCACTTATCCTCCAATCATTGCCTTCCACATCACCCTCGCACACCCATCACCCATCCTTTACCTTCCACCTCATACATGAGGTACCCGTTGGCTAAATAATACATGCAAGCATATCTGTTAGCTTGTTGACTTGTCCCTCGCGCCTCCAAAGGATACCCGTTTTCCCAGATAATCCTTTTTTTTCACCATTCCTTCAACATTCACAATCCAGACACCTCTAAAACCATATTTATCTTTGTTATTCCATCTACGACCTCCATTGATTCCTAGAATCTACAGTCAATGTCATTTCTTTTTCAAATTTCACAGGTATCAGTCGAAGTGATGGTGCCAAAGTCCAAACAATCAGAAGTTGATGAAAATCCTTTCCTCTTGCATCCTGTTGACCTTGACCGAATCCCTTTGGCCGATAAAGATTACCTAATTTTAGAGCCCAAATGTGAATTTGATTTTGCTTAATTACACTCTTGGTTTAGAGACACCTTCTTAGATCAGAGTGATGAGATTGGACTCTGTGAGTCCAATCTCCCACTGTATCTTTTTCCCCAAATTCATCATTTCCCCAAGTTCACCCTCAAGTGCCAGGCTCACTATCTTCCTGATCAGAGAGCTATTGTTTCATCCTTCGGAGAGCCCTTGTTCACTATAACACCCGAATCCATTGATCAGATGTTGAAAATACCCAGAGCCGAATCCCTTTCTCCTTTAAGCATTGAGATCCTAACCAAAATGTATCAAAAGTTGTCTTTTCCCCAGAGAGTGCATATTTTTGAGATTTTCCTCCCTGAGAGTGCCCCATTACCCAAAGAAAATCCCCCGTATCAGTCCTCGATTTTCTTAGTAAAAGGAAATCAAATTATTTCCTCTCTTTGCAATCTACTTGAATACTACTCAGACAAGTGGGTACATGATCCAATATTGGGTTATCTATCTATATTCTCTACCGAGGAAAGGACCACAATGCAATTCGACTACAACAGTTTTCTGGTTCGAGAATATTCACGAATTTTTTTTCAAGTTTCCCACTGAAGGCATGTTCCAGTATTCTTCAATACTAGAATACATGTTCATGTCTTTCCAAGAAGATAAGTTCTTATTCTCGATGCATAAACTAGATAAAAATGGCAAACCATAGCCGGTCACATCCTGGACGTCACTACTAAGAATAAACTCACCAGAATTCACCTTCAATCAGTTCATAGATCAGTTCTACCACCCAATGGTAAGCATGCTCAGTGGTAGACATGAACCAAGAATAAACAAAGAGATCTAATGAATTCTACATCTCTCAGAACTCGCCAAGACCAGACACTAGTATCTGTACCAGAACCAAACATAGATTAGAATTTATGGATGCGAGTTGGCCCCTTACAAGATGCCTAGATATTTTCTTGTTCGGATATTCGCTTTGGATATTTTCTTGTTCGGATATTCGCTTTTGATATTTTTCTTTTCGGATATTCACTTTGGAATATATCAGGGAAATGATTAACTCAGATGATATTCATTTTGTAGCCTTCAAGAAGAAACATCAGTTGAGGATTAAGGGACAGATAGGACCTTTCATTTGTAATAGCTGAGTCGCAGGGGCAATGGCCGATAAACTTTTGAATGAGATGAAGTTCGGAATCAATTTTTCATGGCACTATGATCCTTGTGGAATCATCATAGAAACTAGGCTAAAGAATAAAATCTCTCCATATTCTCATGTTCCCAAACTAGAAATTGAGAAATTCATGAACTAGACAGAGTGGGAAATGAACACTTTGGAAGACTCAGAACAACAACCTCCTTCATCCAGTGTTTCACAAACCACTACTCCATAGGTACCAATAGAGAAGAGGCCCAGAAAAGAAGTCTACCCCTTAGTTACTGAAGTCTGAGTAGAGGATTTCTGGGTTTACAGGAAAAATCCCAAGACCAATCATACCCCTGACAGATCTAGGGGAGAACAGACTCAATCTACCATAGTAGTAGAGGGAGAACATTCACCATTGTTCTCAAGCAGTCAAAAAATGATGTATTCCTCTTCATCAAAGTAGTATACTGATACCACTTTGACCACCCAACCATCACAAGGATCCACAGGACTAATTATTTTTGAGAAATACAATCTGATTAAGAAAAATAATGAGATGTTGACCACACTTATGCTCAATTATGGAAATAAACATAAAAAAACATAGCATAAACTGCTCTCCTCCTTTGATACAGAAAATGGGATAGTTCATATGGCCTTCTTGGAGTCGTAGGTGCCTCAACCAAAGGAAATTTTTTATTACAAAAGGTCAACTTTCGAGTTTGATGCTACAGAGGTACACCCAACTCACCAGATGGACTTGCACATACAAACTAGAGAAATGATTTTCTCAACATTGGAAAATGCTTCCACAACTATTGCAAAGTTGCAGGTTTCTCTAAACAATGTTCAGACTCAACTAAAGGTGGGGAAAGTGTCATCTTTTGCAAAGGACAACATGATCAAATCTTTAGAAGATTTGGTACTTAAAATTGGGTACGACCCCTCCAATGCAAAGTAGATGAAGAACTACTTAAGAAAAGGAATGCTGACATAGCATCCTTGAGAAAGAAATTAAAGCTGTCAGCTACTAAAGACCCACAAGACAAAGAGATGGACGAGACAGAAGGCCAAAAGGAAGAAATGCTTAAGTTAATTATGGAACAAAACGCATAGATCAAGGAGATGGAAGCAGAGTTGGAAAGATTAGTAAAGGAAAAGGAACAGATAGTGCCCATGGAGGTAATTCCACTGAGTGCAGTTCCCCTCATAGGAGTTAGCACAACAACAACACCAACAACTACCACAATATAAATTCCATTAGATACCCTAGTGACAGTTCTAGAAACATCTGAAACTCTAGCAAAGCCAATGGAGAAGATGACCATACAAGGAGTAGAAATAAAAAAAGATAAAACAAAAGATAGATAATCTCCAGAAAGTTAAAGCCTCCTTCCAGTCTAGCTAAAACAGTGAGAGGCACACATCAGAAAAACTTAAGAAAGAACTGCAGCAGCTACAGAAGAAAACTGTTTTGGGCAAAATACTAGTAGAAGCCAAGGAGAAAATTTACATGGATATCTCAAAGTCCATGACAGAAATCTGGCCACTGGAGCAGATCATGTTTGAAGAACATGAACTAGTGTTGAGGAGCAGACAGGCCATTGACAGGACAAAGGGAGAGCTGGGAGAAATGCCCACAGAGGCAAATGAAATCATTAGGTTTCTAAATTCGAAGACTAAAGAGCAGCTGGAAATCCTCGAAATTGAGGATAGGACAGAGACTATCCTTGAGGTTAAGAAAGTTCTGACCAAGAGAGGACTAATGTTACAATTGGAGGAGAGAGCCTAGAACATGGATAGCAGAGTTCAAATATTCTTTAGTAATATTGAAAATTTTCAAAAGAACGGTCTTCCCAGTTTAATGGTTCTAAATGATAATATGATGACTCTTTCTAACTACAAACAAAGGATCACCATGGTGTCAAAGGATAGCTCCAATTTTTCAGGAATACAAGGTAGCATAACAGGCAAAGCATTTTTAGAGACCTTGCAGTTGGACCTCAGTATCCAACATGAAATCAAGTATATTTTCATCACCAAGCCAACTTTCGCCAAATATATAGAGATGGATGAAGTCTACCGAAGGTTACTAAATGTCAAAATTCCCAGTCAAAAGAGATGGGAGGATCTGTGCACTCTGATCGAGTAAGTAATGAGGTGTACAATCCAAGTCAACATGCAGAGCAGTCAAAGTCAAGTTGATGACTTGCCAACAACCTTCCCCAAAATCAGCACAAAGAATCCGACAGATCATTATCAGTTCCTACAATTTTGTATTTTGTTATCTAGTTAGTTAGCTTTGGATTTTACCACATCTTGATCATTAATGATAGGATTGATTGTAATATTTTCTATATATACATCAAACGTCGAAATATTGAGGGTTGATCTTTATGCCCAAGCAAGTTGTAAACAATGTAATGGTTTTTTCAAGAGATCTACCAGTAATAAAAAGGACGATTCACAGGATTCCTATGTGTTAACTGTTGGTGATGTTTACTCCTCTTCGTTGAATGGTTTTATCTTTCTTCGTTATCATTTTTTTTTCTACATCTGATCATTTAAAAGAAGTTAAAGTTGCATAATTTATCTTCGTATACTTTGTTTCTAGATTTTAAAGATCTAAATGTTTGTCGTCTGATATTGTGATAAAGAAATTCTTGAATGCTTTTTTATTATAGTTGATTTGCTCATCTATTTTTGCTACCCATCACTTTAAATTCTAAAGGATCCAATAGTTGCATTATCCTTCTCTGTGAAGAAACCTAATAAAATATGTTCTTTGATCTCAAACCTTAACACAGACCCCATAGCCCAATGGATGCGTAAACAATATTTCATCCATTTTTATAAAACAAACAACACAATCCTAGTTATTCAACTAGCCCAATGTCTAAAACCTTAAACATATTTAAAACTTACAGAGATATCCCTCTCTAAAACTGGCAGGGCTAAATCCCAGTTTCGAAGTGGTTGGATAAAGTTACCTCTGGTAAATTTCTTCTACCTCCTGACAACCTCTAGGAATTTACAAAGAGTTAACATAGTGGCGACCGTACTGGGGAACTGAACAAAATTTCCATCCTAAGATTTCTTTTCCCTAGATAAAGAAAACTTTATTTCCGAACTAATCATAAAATCTAAACTTATAAAGAGATAATGTTCAGATGTTGTTAAAGTTAGTATATATAAGTTTAAATTTATTAAAAAATTAAAAAATTTTGGCTCCTAAAAGAGTTTTCACTAGATCTCACCCAGATCCAGAACCTGTAACAACACTAGACAATCCAGAAAGGTTACTCAGAAAGAAAAACATTGCAGAGGGTTTTGGGAGTCACAGTCCTCTTCATAGGTCCCCATTCTCTTCCAAAGAATCTTGTTTCCCTTCAGGATCCTTAGTTTGACACATTTTTCGAACAAATCATTTTTAGAACACAATCTGATAGCTTTGTAAGTGAAACAGTCTTAGATCAAACCATCCTACAACCCAGTACCCCTGAAATAATTTCTTCCAGGGAAGACGTTGATCATCGATTTCTTCAGGAATTTGACAAGTTAGAAGATCTAGTAGCAAATCTTGATCAAGACTTATATAAAACCCATTTCCAACATTTAGTTGAACTCTCTGTCTTGACTTCTGTTGCATCTTCTTTAAACCTAAACTAACTCACTTCGTTCCTCCCAACCCTTCATCTTCACAACTTCTGTCACTTACCCTCTAATCACACAAGTTGTTGTTCATCCTCCTCCATCTAACATGGTAGCCATATATGCTCCCTTGGTGTTGTACACTCCTTTACACGTGATGCCCCAGGAATATCAAAATAGGCTTCCTCAGTTTGATGGCACTGGGCCTCTTAACAAACAAAAACACGTTGATAAGATGAATGATTATTTTGATTTACAGAAAGTATATGAAGCTGACGTTCAAATGAGACTTTTTGCACAGAGTCTCACCGGGGATGTCAAAAAATGGTTCAAATCCTTACGCCCTACTACTGTAGTTGACCTTTCTTCTTTTCAATGAATCTTTCTCGACAGATGGGAGGTAAAAAAGAACCCTCTCCAGATTTTATCGAAATATGAGAATATCAGAAGGAACCAAGGAGAGACAGTGCAAGATTACTTCACTCTTTTCAACAATCTTTACAACACAATTCTAGCTAATATCAAGCCTCCTCAAGGTTTGTCATTAATCAAATTCTCCGATGGATTTGATGTTGATATGTCATATCAGCTAAGAGAAAGAAACTCTGCCACCTTGGAAGACATGAAGAAAAGCGCAGTAAGCGTGGAAGCAAATCTTTTAGCCAGAAGAGCTAGACAAAGAACAGAGAGAAGGGTCACGATTAAATAAGATACTTCCACTTCCTATTCAAATGTTAAACTAGATTCCATAGCCAGATCTATGGATAGAATGATGGAGAGGCTTACTATAGCCAACAGAAATCCCCCCAAGGAAAACCAACCTACTCCTCAGATTCGAAATCCAAACTTCAGAAGGAATCCTGCCCAGATCAGATAGAGAGATCTTAGAGATCAAAGAGAGAAGAGGGGGCATGATCAGCAGATTAGACCACCTCTTCAGAAAAATTACATTGATGATGGGGAGGAAATAATCGAAGAGTTGGATGACACTCATATAAACCTCATGGGTATCCACGACGTTGACTCCATTTTCCTTACTCAGAAAGAACATGAGCTTTTTCTGCTATCACAAATAGAGGTAAATGAGGAAGAAGAGGAAACAAAATAGCAAGCCTTTGAGAACGCTATCATGGAGGTTCACAGACAATATAACTTCAGAAGCTAGAAAACTAATGACAATCTTGCCAAGATCAAGGCTGCTGAAACAAAGAAGATTACTGAAACAAGAAAACAACTAAGGCCAAGAAAATATTAGATACTCCTATCAAGAAAGTCCCTAAAAATAATAATGTTGAGTCTTCTGCGATTTTTTTTTTTGATATTTCACAAAGATCAAATCAAACTGAGGTTTCATCTTCTAGTCAGCCAAATACTTCTTCCCAAAGAAATATGACAGACAAACGAGAAGTGTAGAGCCTAAGAAAAGCTTCCACTACTTTCATCCTTGAAGGGGAACTAGCCAAATTGAATATTCATATTCCTATGTCTGAACTAATGAGAAAAAATGCCTACAGGTCGCAGGTGATCAAAGCATTAAGTTTTGAGCCATAGATAGGTACAAAAGAATTGAATATTGGATTAGGAACACACTTAGACACCTTAAATCTTACTAATGATCAACCCGAGTTGTTGTTCATCCTTGAAGTTGATGGACAAACTGGTAACGATGTTGTTCCCCCTTTCTATATCAGTTTGAATATCCATGATAATATATTACACAACACTATGCTTGATTCTGGTGCCTCTCACAATCTTATGCTCAAAGATATGATGGAGAAGTTGGGGCTTGAGGTCACTAGACCCTACAAGGACTTACATTCTTTTGAATCTAGCAAGGTCAAATGTTTAGGGCTCATTAAATACTTATGTATCACCCTGGATCAAATCCCAACAAAAATCATGGTAATGGATATCGTGGTTGTAGACATTCCTCCAAAATATGGTATGTTGTTATCTAGATCTTGGGGAGCCAAGTTGAGAGGCACTTTGCAATTAGATATGTCTTATGCTACCATCCCAGTATTTAGGAAACAAAGAATATTGTATAGAGAGACTCTAATGAACTATATGGTCAACAGTCAGGAAAAACCACACAAGTACCCATTATACTCTGCACACTCTGATTTGGATTCTTTCATTCTGTACAATGATGGTGACTTGAATAATCAAATTTCTCAGTTGGAAGATGATGCACCTGACCCACAAGAAGACAAAGAAATCACTGAGGTAAGAAACACCGCAACAATAGAAAGTGATGAACTGCCAGCATATTTATGGAGTATGGATTTCGATGGATCTATGAACAAAGAGGGAGCTGGAGCTGGAGTTTGGTTGCATAATCACAAATCAAGGTATTTAGAGAGCCACTCTTACAAACTAAATTTCCAGTGCACTAACAACATATCTTAGTATGAACCTTTGATGCTCAGTCTGAAACTACTTAAGAAGGTTGGTGCCAAATAGATTATGGTAAGAGGTGACTCTGAGATGATTATTAAACAAATTAAAGGTGAGTATACGGATAAAAATCCTAGACTTAGAGCTTATAGGAATGTTGTTTTAGATTCTCTTCAATGTTTCGCAGAAATTGAATTGCAAGTAATGCCCAGGGGACATAACATACTAACAGATGGATTGGCTACATCATCAGCTATGTGTAAAATACCTTTCCGTCCCACTCGCCAATACACAGTAGAGTTGAAGTGCGAACCAACTGTCCCTGATAACATCATATATTGGCATGTATTTGGAAATCATGATCAAATTGAAGACTTCCTGAAGAATAAGAATGATTTCGAATGTACAAATATAGATTTAGAGAATGATGATGATAATGTAAATAAATTAGCTTTTGAAAGTGGTAGTGTAAATAAAGTAGATTCAGATGAAATGAATGAAAATGAAGTAGATTCTGATTTTTTGTATTTGAAAAACAATGTGTTACGTAGAGGTTTAGTTCCATTAGAAGACTTGTTTGATTTTAACGATGTGGCGAAAAAACCCAAGATTGAAGCTAGTGGTAAAGAGGTCGAAGAGTGTAACATAGGAACAGAGGAAAAACCCAAGATGATAACACTTTCCAAATCTTTACCCCCTGAGAAAAAATGTAAATACATCGAACTGTTTAAGGAATATATAGATGTGTTCTCTTGGGGTTATGAGGATTTAAAATCTTATGACACAAGTATCATACAACATGGGATCCCAATAAAGGAAGAACACAAAAATTTCAGGAAAAAACTTAGGAGAATCAATCCCAAGTTACTTCCCCTGATAGAAAAAGAGATTAAAAATATGTATGATGCCAAAATCATAGTTCCCTTAAGATTTTCCAAATGGGTTTCCAATCTGGTTCCTACCAGAAAGAAAACTGGCAAAATTAGGCTTTGCATTGATTTCCAAAACCTAAATAAGGTCTCCCTCAAAGACAATTACCCTTTGCCTAAAAGGGACCATGTCTTCCGAAAGGTAGTAGGGGCCAGTAGAATCTCCTTACTAGATGGTTTCTCAAGCTATAATCAGTTTCTTGTTCACCTCGATGATTAGGAGAAAACAACCTTCACCACACCCTGGGGAACTTTCATGTACGTGAAAATTCCTTTCGGTTTGATGAATGCTGGTGCCACTTTCCAAAGAGCAATGGATTTCTTCCGTGGACAAGATCAATAGGTTTATAGTCATATATATGGATGATGTGACTGTCTACTCCAAATCTGGCGAGGAACATTTACATCATCTCAGATGAGTGTTTGAGAAGTGAAGAAAATTTGGGATTTCATTGAATCCCAAGAAAACCCTTTTCGGTTTAGAGGAAGGCAATATGTTGGGACATATAATCTCTAAGGATGGAATTAAAATAGATCCTAGCAGAATAGAAGCCATCCAGAAAGTGGAACACCCTAGGAACATTAAAGAGTTGCAATCAGTCATTGGTAAAATAAATTTCCTATGAAGATTCATACCCAACTTGGCTGAGCTTCTCAGGAACATAAAAAATATGCTGAAAAAAGACACCAAAATAAGATGGAACACCGAATCCAAATAGTCATTTGAGCAAGTAAAGCATGCACTCACACATGCTCTGGTTTTGATCAGTCTAGACTACACCAAAGAATTCTACCTGTTCTCTTTTACATCTGAACACACCATCGCAGCAGTATTATTGTAGAAAAACAACGAAGGGTACGAAAAACCCATATCCTTTTTCAACAAATATTTAAGAGATGTTGCGTTGAACTATAATATAATGGAGAAACAAGATTTTTCCCTGGTAAAGGCCATAAAAGATTTTAGAGTCTATATTCTCCATTCCCACACAGTTGCTTATGTTCTAAATGTAGTGGTAAAGGATATCCCGACTCAGGATAATCCATATGATAGGAGAGAAAAGTGGATTGTTGTTATTATGGAATATTATATAGAGATTAAACCTACTAAACTGATCAAAGGTCAGGGTCTAGCAAAGTTGATGGTTGAATCCAATTTCCATTCTTTAGATATTAATTTCTTGGTTGCAGTTGATGAGCAGGGAGAGATGGTGACTCCAAACATGAAAGAAGTATTCCTAAACTCTCCATGGTACACAAACTTCATATTTGTCCTGCATAATTTACAAGCTCCCCCTGATCTAACTAAAACTAAATCTAGGTTTTTGAAATTGAAAGCATTGAAATTTTTTATTCTAGAAGGAAACCTTTATTGGAAAGCTCCTAGAGGTATCTTGCTTAATTGCCTTAAAAGATAAAGCTAACAAGGTATTGTAGGATTTCCATGCAGGAGACTGTGGTGGTCATCTGAGTTGGAAGACCATACCTAACATGATTCTTAGGCATGGTTTTTACTGGCCCACCTTGTTCGTTGATGTGCATAAAAAAGTTTCCTCATGCCACAAATGTCAAGTTTTCGAAGGTAAAAAGAAACTCCTACCTTTTCCCCTGAAACCCATTTCAGTTGAAGCTCCATTCCAACAATGGGGTTTGGACTTTATTGGTGAGATACGCCCTCCTTCTTCGAGCCAACATAGGTGGATCCTCACTGCCACAGACTACACAAAGTGGATCGAAGTTGTACCATGCAGGCAATCCACTGACTCTGTCATCATTAAATTCTTGGAAAATAATATTTTGTCTCGTTTTGGATGTCCTAGAAAAATCATAACAGATAATGCAACAGCCTTCAGATCCAAAAGACTCATAGAGTTTTGTAGCCAGTATCACATTACTTTGGGACACTCCACAACTTATTTTCCTCAGGGAAATGGGATAGCGGAGTCCTTAAATAAAACTCTAGTGAATATTATTAAGAAGACGCTACAAGAAAATAATAAATCCTAGCATAACAAGCTGGTTTTCACACTTTGGGCTGACAGATTGAACACTAAGAGATCAATTGGTATGTCTCCATACCAGTTGGTGTATGGAACTGAGGCAATTTTGCCTACCTATTTGGGCTTCCCTATTATGAAACTGTTGCAAGAGGTGCAAGCAGAGCCAAATGATACCCAAAGAAGAATAAATCAAATGATCCAGTTGCAACAGTCTAGAGAAGAAGTGTATAACAAGACTCAGGTTATCCAGGAAGGTATCAAAAAGATTTATGACAAGAGAACTAAAGAGGACGATTTCGAGTTGGGTGATTTGGTGCTGAAGTGGGATTCCATAAATGAGGATAAGGGTAAACATGGAAAATTTGATAGCTTATGGAAAGGTCCTTACATCATTCAGGCATTTAGAGGAAATAACACGTTTTTGCTCAAAGACAATGATGGAAAAGACATGCCAGGTGGACCTGTAAATGGTAGGATGTTGAAGCATTGTCTTCCAACTCAATAAAGATCTTATAAATCCATTTCCATTGTACAAACCATTTATTTTTACATTCATGTTATGTGTGGGTGATGTTGATTAGATGGTTGAAGCCCGCAAAGAAGGCCCTAAGCCATTGCCCAATGCCACTAAAATTCTCAAAATAAAAACAAGTCAGGTAGAAAAATAAGCAACGGAGAAAATCTTTACAGACATCAGGAAGCGGGTTCTTGGCACCTTGCAAGGAGAGCGCCATCCCCAGGTGGAGCGACTGTTATAACCCTATGTTTCATAGGATCAACTGGTGACTGGAAATTTTTACTCTTGTTGTATTTTTGGTTGTAAATAATATTCCATTTTGCAAATTATTTTAAAAAAGAAAAGAAAAACAAAGAAAGAAGAAAGAAAGAAAAAGGAAAAAAGAAAAAGAAAAGAAAAGAAAAAGAAATAAAAGGAAAAGAATAAAAGAGGGCATAAAATAAAAATGGATAAGGCCCCATGCAATAAGGAAAACTTGATCCATACATTCTAACCATGGTCAAGTGTTTTTGAATTTATGCTGATAGGATTAGTGAAAAGGCTTGGATAAACTGCTTAATCTTAGCCAAGTAGATAGGTTAGTTAGTGAATAAATTTGATCAAACTGTTTAAACTTGATCAAATAGCCCTAGGATAGAGTAATTTTTAGCCCAACAATCTAATCTTGGTTAAATGTGTTAGGAAAATAGATTAGAATATAGATTAGTTGTCTTTATTTTCAATAAAACAAGCACAAGGTTGGGTGAGGATATTTGTTGTGATGTTAGAAGGTTGTTTTCTAACCCCTTGGTGGAAAAATGAAAAAGAGGCAACGCAAAAACCCCACAAAATGGCACCATCCTAAGTTTCTATAGTATAATATGGTTCAGGATCTACAGTTAAAAAGTGTGCCAAGATATACGACTGTGAAAATGATGCTCAGATCGACGACCGACAAGTAATATCAAACCCCCCCGACCATTCTACCTTTAATATGGGGGGGGGGGGGATCCGAGTTGGTGGTATTCCCCGTTGGGCCCCATCCTAATGTGTTTCCATTGTGTTAACTCAGACCCCCCTTGCTCCAAACCAGTTACCACCTACCCCCCACTTCGAGTAAACCTCCATGCAATTTTCCCATACCATCGTTGTCCCATGACATCACACTCCACTACCACCATTTATAAGTCATGTCTCATTACTTCGCTAGTGTACTTTCCTCCAATCACTCATCACATGTCATATCCCATTCACTTATCATCCAATCATTGCCTTCCACATCACCCTCATGCACCCATCACCCATCCTTTACCTTCCACCTCATACCCTAGGTACTTGTTGGATAACTAATACAAGCAAACATATCCATTGGCCTGCTGACTTGTCCCCTGCGCCTCCAACGGATACCCATTTTCCCAGATAATCCCATTTTTTCACCATTCCTTCATCATTCACGATCCAGAAACCTCTGAAACCATATTTCTCTTTGTTTTTTTGTCTACGACCTCCATTGATTCCTAGAATCTACAGTTGACGTCATTTATTTTTCAAATTTCATAGGTATTAGTCAAAGTGATGGCGCCAAAGTCCAAACAATTAGAAGTTGATGAAAATACTTCCTCCTTCCTCTTGTCGAGCTTGACTGGATCCCTCTGGCCGATAAATATTACCTAATTTCTGAGCCCAACTGTGAATTTGATTTTTCTGAATTACACTCGTGGTTTAGAGACACCTTCTTATATCAGAGTGATGAGATTATACTCTGGGAGTCCAATATCCCACTGTATATTTTCCCCCAAATTCATCATTTCCCCAAGTTATCCCTCAAGTTACAGGCACACTATCTTCCTGATTAGAGAGTTATTGTTTCATCCTCCAGAGATCCCATGTTCACTATCACACCTGAAGCCATCGATTAGATGCTGCAAATACATAGAGCCAAATCCCTTTCTCCTTTTACCATTCAGATCCTAACCGAAATGTATCAAAATTTGTCCTTTCCCCAGAGAGCGCAAAGTTTTTATCTTTTCCTCCCTAAGAGTGCCCCATTACCCAAAGCAAATCCCCCGTATCATTCCTCAATTTTCTCAGTAAAAAGGAAATCAAATTATTTCCTCTCTTTGTAGTATACATGGATACTACTCAAACGAGTTGGTAGATGAGCCAATCTTGGGTTATCTATCTATTTTCTCTACTGAGAAAGGATGACAATGCAATTCGACTACAACATTTTTTTGGTCAAGAATATTCACGAACAACTTTTCAAATTTCCCATTGAAGGCATGTTCCAGTATTCTTCAATAGTGGCATACATGTTCATGTTTTTCCAAGAAGATAAGTTTCTATTCTCCATGTAGAAATTATATCAAAATGGAAAACCACAACTGGTCACATCCTAGACGTCACTACTAAGAAGAAACTGACCAGAATTAACCTTCAATCAATTCATAGATCATTTCTACCACCCAGTGGTAAGAATGCTCAATGGTAGAGAGGAACCAAGAATAAACGAAGAGATCTAACGAATTCTACATCTCTCAAACCTCAACAAGACCGGATACTAGTATCTGTACCAGAACCACACAGAGATTAGAATTTATGGATGCGAGTTGGCCCCTTACAACATGCCTAGATATTTTCCTGTTCGGATATTCACTTTGGAATATATCAGGGAAATGATTAACTCAGATGATATTCATTTTGTAGCCTTCAAGAAGAAACAACAGTTGAGGATCAAGGGACAGGTAATACCTTTCATCTATAATAGTCGAGCCACAGGGGAAATGGCCAATAAAATTTTGAAGGAGATGAAGTTCGACATCAATTTTCCATGGAACTATGGTCCTTGTGGCATCATCGCAAAAACTAGGCTAAAGAATAAAATCTCTCCATATGCTCATGTTCCCAAACCAAAAATTGAGAAATTCATGAACTAGACAAAATGGGAAATGAACACTTTGGAAGACTTAGAACAACAACCTCCTCCAGCCAGTGTTTCAAAAACCACTACTCCATAGGTACCAGCAGAGAAGAGGCCCAAAAAATAAGTCTCCCCCTTAGTTACTGAAGTCTCAGCAGAGGATTTTCGAATTTACAGGAAAACTCCCAAGACTAGTCATACCCCTAACAGATCTAGGGGAGAAGAGACCCAGTCTACCACAATAGTAGAGGGAGAACATTCACCATTTTTCTCAAGAAGTCAGGAAATGATGTCTACCTTTTCATCAAAGAATCATACTGATACCACTTTGACCACCCAACCATCACAAGGATCCACAGGACTAAGTATTTTTGAGAAATACAATTTGATTAAGAAAAAGAATGAGATGTTGACTAGGGAAACTTATGCTCAATTCTGGAAACAAACATCAACAACACAACATATAATTCTCTCTACCTTTGATACAGAAAAGGGGAGAATGCATATGGCCTTCTTGAAGTCGTAGGTGCCTCAACCAAAGGAAATTTATGATTACAAAAGGTCAACTTTTGCGTTTGAGGCTGCAGAGGTACACACAACTGGCCATATGGACTTGCACAAACAAACTGGAGAAATGATTTTCTCAACATTGGAAAATAATTCCACTACTGCTACAAAGTTGCATGTTTCTCTGAACAATGTTCAGACTCAACTAAAGCTGGAGAAAGTGCCATATTTTGCAAAGGACAACAAGATCAAATCTTTAGAAGAGATGGTACTCAAAATTGGGTATGACTCCTCCAATGTGAAAGTAGCTGAAGAAATACTTAAGAAAAAGAATGATGGCATAGAATCCTTGAGAAAGAAATTAAAATTTTCAGCTACTGAAGATCCACAAGACAAAGATATGGTCGAGACAGAAGGCTAAAAGGAAGAAATGCTTAAGTTAATCATGGAACAGAACGCACAGATCAAGGAGATGGAAGCAGAGTTGGAAAGATTAGTAAAGGAAAAGGAACAGACATTTTCCGTGGAGGTCATTCCACTGAGTGCATTTCCCCTCACAAGAGTTAGCACACCAACAACATCAACAACTACCCCAGTGACAATTCTAGAAACATCTGAAACTCTAGCACAGTCAATGGAGGAGATGACCATACAAGGAGAAAAAATTGAAAAGCTGAAACAAGATATAGAGAATCTCCAGAAACTTAAAGCCTCCTTCCAGGCCAGCTAGAACACTCAGAGGCACACATTAGAAAAACTTAAGCAAGAACTGCAGCAACTACAGGAGAAAATAGTTTTGGGAAAAACACTAGCATAAGCCAAGGAGAAAATTTGGATGGATATCTCAAAGTCCATGACAAAAATATAGAAACTGGTGCAGATCATGTTTGAATATCATGAATTGGTGTTGAGGAGCAGGTAGGCCATTGATATGACAAAGGGAGAGCTCAGAGAAATTCCCACATAGGCAAATGAAATCATCAGGTTTCTAAATTCGAAGACTAAAGAGGAGCTATAAATCCTGGAAATTGAGGATAGGACAGAAACTATCCTCGAGGTTAAGAAGGTTCTGACCAAGAGAGGACTAATGTTACAATTGGAGGAGGGCCTAGAACATGGATAGAAGAGTTCATAGATTCTTCTGTAAGATTAAAACTTTGCAAAAGAAATTTCTTCTTAGTTTAATGGTTCTAAATGATAAGTTGACGACTCTTTCTAACTACAAACAAAGGATCACCATGGTGTTAAAGAATAGCTCTAAGTTTTTAGGAATACAAGGTAGTATAATAGGCAAAGCATTTTTAGAGACCTTGTAGTTGGACCTTAGTATCCAACATGAAAT
>JASDQU010689177.1:0-29840 GCA_032191745.1 Picea mariana
CTTGAGTCTTCTTCTATTGACTTCTCACAATCATCTTCCATGACATGAGCATGATGTTTTCTATACTTTCCTTTTTTGACCTTATCTTTAGACTGGGGACAATGTATAGCAGTGCGTCCCATCTTTTGACATATGTAATATCTATAACTTGAGGAATCCTTTTTGAACTTCTGTGACTTCTGAGGTCCATGGGGATTCTTGTGCGAGTGTACTTCTTTCTTTCTCTTTCCTTTTCTGTAAAGAGTTGTTAGGGCTTGATTTTCTTCTTCTCCTAGTTTCTCTTCTCTTGCCACCAACCTTGCTTCTTCTTGAGTGAAATCCTCCCATTGTGTACTGAAATTCTTTAGCTTTCTTCTTGAACAAATTCCTTGGATGAATGATTCCCAAGATCTAGGTAGACCATTCATGGTGGTCATCACTAACTCAACTTCTTCGATTGTATCTCCAATGGATTCAACTTTCTCCTTAATATGAGATACCCTTGTGAAGTATGATTGAAGGTATTTTGACCTTTGCATCTTTGCACTCTTAAGTTGTGTCCTCATGGTCATCTTCCAATTGATAATCTTTCCTTCAAACAATCGGGATAAGACATCGAACATCTTCTTGGGAGTTGTTAGTGATGCGACTTGAGGGATCAAATGGTCCTTGATAGAATCAGAAATAATTCTCTTTTCCCTCACCATATCCTTCTTATGCTTAGATTTGGATTCATCTCCCTCTGGCTCTGGAACTTCTTCCTTCATGAGATTTTCCAGGCCATTCTCTTCGAGAATGAGAATTACTCTGTACTTCCATGCTCGGAAGTTATCAACTCCCTCAATATTCTCATCATGATTTTTGATAGGTTCCATCCTTCCCTTGAAAAAAATATAATAAGAACTTTTCAAAGAACAAGAATTTATGAACTTACCAGAGAGAGTAGTTGCCAAGAAGTCTAGGTTTTTTATGAGAAAACCCTAAATTTCAAAATCTTCAATTTTTTGAATTCTGGTCCAGGGGAAAGATGTGCCCTCCTAAGGTGAGTTCACTGATGGTATTATCTTGATCAAACTCCTCTTGCAAATGTGTGACATCACCTTCTAGGGTTTTGTAGTTGCAGTGGCTTCTTTTTACTGTACAAATGACTTCTTTCAGGCCTACTATGATACCATGTTAAAATTTTTCTTAACCAATTAAGTGTGTTAGTATTCTTTAACTTAATGCATTAAAACTATAACCATATAAATAAGGATCATTGAAAGAAATACATCCACAAAATTACACGATATTTATCCTGGGAAACCCTCTTGGGGGAGAAAACCCAACAAAATTTCTTTAGCATATATTCTTCAACAAGTACAATATATATATATATATATACAAGAGATATATCACCATAACATAAGCTAAACTAGAAAACCTAGACCATAATAGAGTAGCGCACTACTTGACCAAGATAAGTCACTAAGACGTCTTCTCCTTACCATTGGTTGTCCTCCTCAAATTTTCACACTACAGAGATAGAGAGTTGTGTTGTGTGTTCTTCCAAATGCATCACCTAGCCTCCTTATAAATACACATTGAAATTCCCCCTTAATTAATCCAGGGCCGACTTGACAATTTACCCTTATAATTTACAATTGACTTGTCTAGGCATAATAGGGCCGAATTTTACAAAGGCACAATAGGGACAAATATAATAACAATGTCTTCTAGGGTTTTGTCATTACAAATATAATAGGAATATCTTCTGAAGCTACTCAAACTTCAACACCATTTACTGTCCAATATAGGATAAATAAAATTTACGTTCAATAGTTTTTGTAATTCCCCCTTTACTATCTCTTTGATTGTAAGGTTTAATCTACGTTGGGGTTGTCTAATAGGTTAGAAATTCTTCCCAATGTAAATACGATGGGTACAAATATTAGGATGAATTCCATTCATATTAGTATATTCCCAGTAAAATGCACTAGCATGATTTTGTACCAAATCAATGAACTGTTCCTTTTGTAAATTTTCTAGTCTTAGATTATAGTTGAGTGTTTTTCCTAGACATATTTCAATGGGCATATTGGTGGTAATTAGAGATGCGAGATATAGATAAGCATACACATGATTATATTCATTATTTTCAAGAGAAGATGAAAAAAATTCCATAAACATCTTGACAACATCATTAGTGTGAGATTTAGGATCAATTATCGATTATGGCATCACAAATCATATTATCATCATATTTTTCTTTAAAAGCAAGGGCTAAATCAACCATAAATAATTGTTGAATGTTTTCTTCATCATTTTCCTCATTTTCAACCCACAAAATCATTTCATGATTTGAACTTGGATTAGAAAGAGGATATAGAGTTAATTTATTAGTAGCATCACAATAGGAAGAGGTCATATCTCCATATCTGCAACTGATATAAGCATCAGTAGTGGTCAGCCATGGCCTACCTAGGATTAAAGGATAACCCCCAAGGTTGGATTTTGGTTGTAGAACTATCAAATCTGTTGGATACTCCCAAGGGTCTATAGAGATAATGATATCATATAAAATATCTTTGGGTTCAACAATAGATCGATAAACCATTTGAAGGACTATAGAAGTTTGGCGCAAATTGGTCAATTTAGGTTTTTCATGATTTCTCTAGTCATCACATTTATGGTAATGCCTAAATGCATTAAAGTATTAGGGATGAAAATATTGTTAATGTATACATCAACAATAGGGCTACCAAGATTTGTATACTTGGTTGTAACAACTTTTCCAAGCATGAAATCTGCAAGTTGACCAATTACTTGGGCAATAGGAGGATCTTTCCTCTTTCTCCCAGGTCCTTTTAAACACTAATCTCTTACAATCTTGGCATAAATGGGTACATCTCTAATGGCCTAAAATAATGGAATATTAACACACATTTTCAACTCCCCGAGAAATTCAAATTCAGATTGAACAAGAGTTTTATCAATATTTGACCTTTTCAGATAGGGAGGTAACAATGCATCTTTAGTTTGCAATTGATTTGATTTTTCATAGGAAGTAACTTGTGAAATACTGGGAGAAATATTCGTAAATTTATTTTCTGTAGGTTGGTTTTCTGCTTGATTTTGAAATTCCTCCTCTTCCTTAGAGATGATTGGAGTTATTCGACTATTAAGAGTTTTCTTTGATCTTAAATGGATTCCATGACAATTAACATGAGAAATTGAGCAAGCTGGAAAACTAGATAACTCAAAATTGTAAGTGGATTGAGTTGATTTATTGTTCGGATTAGGTGTGGGTTGTATAGGTAGTTGTGGTCTTAGTTGAGGACTAATAACAAACAATTGCAATTGTTGTTACTGTTGAGGTGTTGAAGTATTATGTAGTTGCAGAAGATATTCTTATTGTATTTGATCAATTCAAAACCCTAAAAGAATAATGCTATTTAAGTATATTTGTAATGTTGGCTCAAAAAAATTATTGTTATTATATTTTGTACTTGCAATATGAGAAGTCAACCTTGCCAGAAAAATTCAAAGTAAATTATATTTGCCAGAAAAGATAGGTCGTCCCTGTGGAAAATTTCACTGGCAGAATAACTATAAATAAGGTGACACCTTACTCATTTGGTGATTGCAACTCACTAAGTTATAACACAATTTTGGTGGAGAGCTGCAGTTGCAGTTGCAACTACATGAGGAAGGATAAGGCACATCTCTTGGTCTTGGTTGGTCTCTCTCTCATGTGCTATATTGATATGGTAATGTGCTATCTTGATATGGTAATGTGCTATCTTGCTATGTGCCTTGGTGTATGTCTTGGTATCATACTTGGTGTATCTTCTGGTGACAAGGCACAAGTCTAGTAGCAAGGTTTCCATTGAGTAGAAGGGTTATCTGGGACATTTCTCTCTGAGAGAGCATTGTACTGGCACTGTACTTGGTTGATGAATCTATACTGAAGAAGTTCTACTGGGTTTTCTCCCCCGAGAGGGTTTCCCAGGATAGATCTACGTGTGTTGTGCTCGGGGGTTTTCACATGTAGGTGAATATGGTTGGGTGACAATGATGTAGCACCGTCTATGGAAAAACGAGCATGTAAAGGTAGTTAAATTTCTATGGTAAATCTAACCCTAACTAGTTTTAGGAAAACTTCAACATGTAGTTGATTTTATTGTTAAGGGAATTGTGGAATAACTTGTTGTTGATAGTTTCCAACAGGGAAAATTCTCCACCCTTGTGATCACTGATATTTTTGTGTTGTCTATGGTGGATATTGTGGCCAAGGTGCATAAGGATAAAAATATTGTGGAAGATATGGAATTTGTTGATTAATCATAAATGAATTAAATTATTGAGAAGGATCACGAGTCATTCTTAGTGGTCATGGTTGCCATGGTTTGTTTTGAGAAATAAAACAGACTTGCTCGGTGACTTCATTAGTTCCTTGATACACAAATATTAATTCAGGTAGATAAGGCCAGTTGTTGGCAGTGTGATCCTGCTCAAGAATACCACATACTTTGACATTGCTCAATGATAATTCTCTTAAAGGATGTCTTTTTCTGCACTTCAAGTAAAATATGGAGAGTGATTTCTCAGCCTTTGCATGTTTATTTTTAACCTGCAACATGTCAAACTATGAGCTTAATGTGTTAAGAATATCAATTTTAAAAATTTCTAATAAATTATCGATTTCTGGACATGTAACTCTCCTCCTGATAATTTAGTAATTATGGAAGAAATGTCTCTAAGACCTTTTCCATGTTTTGAAGTTCCTCGTAAATATATTTTACATAATTCACAGATTTGATCATACTCAATTTGAGAAAGGTATCCTCCTCCCATTAAATTCAAAAGATCAAGACAATCATCTCCCATACCTCTTATCAGAATTGTTCGTAGAGTATCCTTATTCAACTTACTATGTTTGGATATTTGAAATTGTATTGAAATATTTCCATGTAATCCTCTAAACTTTCATCCTCCTTTTGAAACATCTTGAAAATTTCCTCGCGAAGGTCTCTTTCTTTTCATTAATACTGATACATTTTGAGGAATTCTTGTTTCATAGCATCCCACATACTGATACTCTGCCCACCAAGTCCCATAAACCAATGTAATGTTGCATTCTTTACTGTGGTAGGAAACATTTTCAACTTTTGAGAATTTGTTGTATAATCATAACTCTCGCAAAGAACATCAAACTCAAAAACAAAAGTATCTGGATTTTTGCTAAACAAACCATTAAATTTAGGAAGACTTGAGGGATAAATATTTTTCATAGGTGCTTCCTATCCAGAATCTTTAATCGGAAAATAAAAAATTATGTTAGAATCAATTCCCTCTTTTGCTGCCATGATGATAAGCACATAATCCTTAAGAAATAGTCCCTTAAATACTTTTGATTCGTGAGGATAAATCGATTCTTTAGAATATTTCGGTTCATGAATTGGATTTTTCTGAGATTCCGAGTCTGAATTTGGTTGCCCACTATTCGATTCTTTTGTTTTTGTTGATTCTATAGTATGAGGGAAAAAGTATTCCTCTACTGCAGAAGAAGTTTTTGCTTCAGATTAATGAATAAAATCCAGAGGACCTTACTAAATATTGAGTTTTGATCTTGAACCTTCTCCTCGACCTTTTCTACCTGTTTATTGGTTAGTACCATGAGTGGTTATTATTGCACCACATTCTTGTGCTCTTGGATTTCTAGATCTTCTCATGCATCTATACGATTGTAAATGAAAAACACTTCATATGAGATGTTATATAGAAGAAAGTTGACTATTATTACAATGTAAATACCCGTACCATGTGTTATCTATTCCAACTAAACTAAAAAATTCCCCAAAGGCTTTTGACACCTCCTCGGCAATGACGCCAAAACTGAAAGGTCCACTATATCTCCTATTAATTTCTTAGCAGGATATTTAATTTACTTATACATTTAATTATCAACCCATGGATTTTAAATCTTATGAGGTCTTGTGAAAAATATTTGCAAGGCTTTAGGGTTTTAATGATCTAGTTGGACATATTAATTAAATTTGTTAATGAATATATGGAAATCCAATTTTAATTTGCTGAAAAGAAAAGGTTGTCACAAGAAACATTCAACTGGTGATTTAATTCGCAGGTTTTGTAGAAATCAATCATAAGATGATGTATGAGAAAAATCCACACTTTATAAAACACACCACTCAAAATAAAACTCTTATCTTTGCAAACATTTAAGAAATCATATTTAAAACAAAAATTGACAATACAAATTCATAAGAAAAAACATAAACTAAAATTGGAAAGTAAAGCAAAACCAATTTCCTTAAGAGTGGGCCTTTTCTTTGTGGATCAAGGTGCTAATGAAGTGCTACAACATTAAGTTACTTCGACAGTTGATACTCATAAATTCAACAAAATATGTCTTGTATTCAATAAATAGGGTTTTACAATAGAATTTTGTCTTTGCGTTTTACTATCTTTATTATGTTCTCCCTATTCTCTATGTCTATCAATATGCTATGCTACCTTATATAAGATTTCAAATGCAGTTCATCTGGCACAAATTCATTGACAATTGACGAAAATTAGTGAGCCACAAATATAAAGAGTCTTTGATTCTTTAAAACAAATTATTAATTTTTTTTATAAGAAATCAGTTACAACAAAATATAAAATAGACTAAATCAATCTTCAGGAAAGCAACATGATCTAGAATTATCTAGATGTGATATGTATTTGCAGTTGAGGATGGCATGTGAAGAATAGCAATTTTATAATACATCATCAAAGCGTATTTTATTGTCCTGTAGTTTCGTAGCAACTAGATCTCAACAACATAATCTTGGAAAACTGGAATCCAATGGCAGATCCACGATTCTACAGAAATACGATTATTAGGAGTTGTTGTTTGATGACAAATGGTATGTTCACCATATTAGACTCTCGACATATTTTTCTTTCGACCAAGAGTTGCATCATCATCAGCTATAGTGTTACATTATATATGCAAATCTGTAGTTAATGAATTCCATAGCAAGAAGAATCCCTCTTCATCATATTTCTTAGGACTGGATCCATAGCAATTGGGTTCCATAGAAAACAGGACTCTTTCACAACACATCATTCCTTTGCTTTTAGTACCATGTATTGAATCGATAACATCTTTATATGCAAGTTAGACACAAAATATAGTTTTTTCTACCAAATGTACTCTATAATTCACTAATTTGACAATAACGATAGGATGAGATTTACCTCAATGATTTATGAGCCAAAAGGTTAAAATATATAGAAAAGGAGTGGTGAAATGTGAAAAGAAAAGGAAAAAGGTGATAGAATCATGCCAAAACTAGGTCTCATCACCCCCTTCAAGTAGATACCTTTTGATTGAGTTCCACTCCACTCATTTATTCTTAGAGCCTTGCAAAATGATGGTTGGTTTTTATGCTCCAATGAACTTTAAAAAATACATTTTGAGGTTTGTGTGTTCTCTTTTTTTTTTTTGATACTTATCTTCTTGGTTTCCTTGTATCTAGTTTCCGAAAACATACGAGCTCACGAGGAAAAATAAAAAAAAACTTGCAAAATCATCCTTCATAGAATGAAATACTTAGACACAATTCTCTTTATCTTCTTAGATTGAATTCCTTATTTGTCAAATTTATTTTCTTAAATGTTAAAGCTGATTTTATGCAAGAGAAGTGTTGTTCTAACCCCTCATAATCTATCCTATACTCATTGAACTTCAATTTATTCATAAAACATTTGTATTAAATACTCATTGAGCTTCAATTTATTCATAAAATATTTGTATTGTTTTTTCCAATTAGTACACTCCTTTCTATAGTGTTTTGACTCATCTCTCCTACATATGTGCCTCCTTAATAGCATAGCTCTTCCTAAAACAAAATTGTAGTTTGTTATTTATTCTACAATAATGCACCTTAGGCATTTTTTGTTTTTAATATTTCATCTTACCTAATCTTGAACTACACATGCCCTCTCAAATATGACTCTTCTCCTTCTTAATTAAACTAACTCATGTAAGTTAGGGTTTATTCATTTGTATGGAGGGCTTTTTTTCTAAAGAAATCTTCAATATTATTTCTATTAACCATGCCTTCCAAAGAAGTGCCTTAGGGAAATTGGCTAAATTTTTTATCTAAGGAATAGATACCAAGGATTCAATCCCCTCCCTTACCTTTTTACATTATGAAACACAATTCTTTTTTTAGATTACCTTTTAATTAAGGAAATGTAAGATTGAAGCAACAAAAATATTTTAAATATCAGTACAATTCTCTTTGTACCGTCTTCTCTCACTGAGTGCCTCATAAGTATGCCCTTATCAAACACTCTGTAACATGTAACCTATTGATTAACCCACCATATTGACAATTGCATATCCCATTTTCCCTTCCATTAAGGATGATCTTGACAAATAACATTGCAAGTAAGATAAATAACATTGCAAGTAAGATAAATAGTAGCTTTAAAAAAATTTTAAGTAGAAAATTGTTGCGCTACGATATACTATCTTTCAACTTCATAATCATGCTTATTTTTTTTAGGACTATACTACCCAAATTCATGACGAAGTTAGTGGGGATAATAATATCAATATTCAGGAGAAGACTGTTTTATTATAAGAATACACCAATAAAATCCATCACAATCCTATTGCTTCACTCTAAAATTCTAATGCCAAAACTTACTAATGTAGTTGATTCAATGTATGACTCTAATACTCCATTCATTTAAAGACATTAATACCTAGCTTTGTGATGAGGTTTTAAATTCTAATGCCAAAACTTACTAATGTAGTTGATTCAATGTATGACTCTAATACTCCATTCATTTAAAGACATTAATACCTAGCTTTGTGATGAGGTTTTTCACTTAATGATAGTGCCAAACTATTTTACAAATGCAAATAACTAAAGAGTGATTAAGATCTCTTGCATTCACATTTGATTGAGAAAGTTCATGTATAATTTGTAGGATCATTAATTAAAAAAGTAAGTGAATTAAGAGATACCATAGGATAATTTTTTTAAGAGATGGTTGCAAATGGAATTACTCTTTTGAGAGCCTCTTATTATCATGGATTTATATACACAATGGATTTATTATCATGGATAATTTTTCTCTTATTTTGAGAAGTACACGCGAAGCATTAATTCTAAGCTATTTTGATATATGGGTTATATAAGTAATGGAATTGATAAATGTGGACATTGCATCATGAATCTTATTGACATTAAGATGATACTAATATGATATCAATGATACTAGGGCTTGGATAATTTGAAATGTTATTGTTATATGAGAATTATTTTGATTTTTCTTTTACTACTAATTTATAAGAATCAAAACTTGCACCATTTGCGATTTTATTAAATATCAATCATATTTTTCATCACTCACATCTCAATTATAGACACATATTAATCATAGATATCTCAGTCAGTTTAATGGATTAAACTCTTCTACATTAAGTTATCAATCTGGAGTTTGTAGACTTATGAGATGTAAAAAAAATACATGCAAGATTAGGTTTATGCCTAATTTCTAGATAAACAAACACAATACTAACTTCTCATTGTTTTGCTACATAAATGATTTTTACAAAATTACTGCAATGCTAAAAAACAAAATTAATGCAACACTACATAAACATAATTAATGTGATGCTACATAAATGATTCCAGGTACTTGAATTTGTTAACCATTTCTACATAAATGATTCCAGGTACTTGAATTTGTTAACCATTGCAATGGTTGTTACAATCTTTCAATCATTATGTGAAATGAAGGTTTTTGTAATCAAATGATATGATCTTTATTCAATTAACAATTTGTGCATTAGTATTTATGCCATTTTAAAAAAGAAAAAATCATAAAGTGAAATGCTATGAGAAAGTAAATGAAATCACACTAGTTGCTCAAACGAAAAGCTAATGATAGGAAGTATATATAACATTACAATTGTTCTCCTTAGATCCATAGCATACGGTTTTTTGTTCACAAAATAACTAGAAAACAAAGCATGGGTATTTTGCAGCTCTGATATGTTTTGATTGTGGCTTGGTGAGCTGATTTAGATGATCCACGTAGAGATAATTTCATGAAAATGATGCATGGAATTCTCATATACAATTTCTTTACTTAGTCATGGATGGATTTGGCGCCTATTTTCTCGGATACTTTGTTACAACGTTCTTTGTTGACCTGTAGTTTTGAATTCACCACCATGCTTGTTGTGTTGGAGGTAAATTTAATTTCATGAATGCAAATCCATATTGGGGCATCTACTAACAAAACACATATGCCTGATTTTTTCCTTATTAGGTGTAACCATGTGGATCAATGAATGATTTTAAAAATGACCACTACAGAAAATTCTGGAAATTGTCATAAATTCATCTTTGAAAACATGCCTGTATATCCCTTATCGTATGTTTTCTGAGAAATATGTCCATGTGTCACCTAAATGGGTGTATTCTGCACAAAACCCATGCCCCAAAATTCCTAATTTGGTTTCATCTGCTTGCAAATAATGTGCAAAGATTGTCCTTGGAAACAATCTGCTACATGATTTTTCAGTAGCAAAACTGCATTTTGACAATACTAGAAAATTCCATGAAGACTGCTAAAGATTTGGAAACGGTTAGGAAACCACAAGATCTATTCTAAATAGACATCAAAATGTGGGGAATGAGTAGAAAAAAATAATCAAATGCATCATGAAGCTTTTATGAAGTGAAGGCCTTATAAGGTGGGTAAATGCGGTAACATGAATAATAAAGGAGTGAAGATGAAGGGTGAATTAAGTGAAAGTAGGTTAAAGGTTCATTATAAACATGTCAAAACCAAGGCTCAACAAGATATAGGAGGTTTTCTCACTTAGACTATAGGTATAGAAGTTTTGATTGATACAATTTTTGGTATGATAACAATTCTCTTTCTTTTCTAATTGAAATTTAATAAGCACATATGGTATTATTTTAGACCAATGCCCACTATTAAGGCTATGTGTGGTTGGATTCATGATTGGTTATGGTGAAATTTGGGCTCTTATTTGAGGATATCCTTTTATCTAGTTCCATTGATTGTATAACTATTGGATCCTCAACACCTATGATATTTTTAATAATTCAATAAATTTATTACATCATTTTTTTATGGTTTTTATGGATCCTTATTGTTTTTTTTGTAATATTGCAATTCATCATTTTTTTTTTTTGCAAGTTTTTGTCTAGATATTTAGGTGTGTACTTTTGTCAAACAGTTTGGTTGAAAACTTCTAACAAGGGAAAATAAAAATGTAATGCCCACAATGCTAAATAAACTAAGAAACCTATGCTTTATTCCATTTTATCATAAGGGAAAAAACATTTAACAACACAACAACTGATGTTACATGTATTTTGACAATATAATGCAACATTTTATTTCAACAACACACACAATCTATCTACACCAATGATAAGAGGAACCTGGCTCAATATTTGGAGGATTTGATAGTTGTATTAACTGTAGCTCTCATTTTGAACTTGCAACATAAATATGATAGAGAAAACATGTCTGTATGGACTGTAAAGGTGCACCCAACAGTGAGTATGACGCCCAGAATAAGATAAATCCACACCCAACAATTATATAAAGGGCTCAACAGTCAAGAAATGCACCCAGAATGGGTTCAGTGTGCCCAATAGTCAGCTAATCCCTTCTCTATTTCACAGATCAACCTCAGAACATAGTTAAAATCGATCCACCAACAAGGAATACATCCCAACAGTGAAATACACGAGCCAACAATAAGAGACACGACCTAGAAATGAGATATAAAGCACCAACAATATGATATGGCCTTCTCTAAGGAAAATTCGTCTTCTATGAGTAGGTAACTCGGCCCCAACTGAGAAGTCGACCCCTACATCAAGCTAACTCGCCTTTTTGACAATAAGCTCAGCTAACAAACACAGAGAACTCAACCCACAATTTTTCCACAAGAAGACTCGACCCCGCCAAGCCAACAATGCGCCCAATAATGTGTATTTCGACCCCTTTAACTCAAATTGTTTTTTCCCAGCACTGAGGAACCACTAATAAAAACCTCCACAAATTCAACAAATCAATTATGAGAATGATTCTCTCCTTAGCAATGCAACACAATATCAAAATATGAGTGATTCTGATCCCAAGACTAGCTACGGTGTATTGTTGCAACACCGAAACCAGTGTTAAAATGAAGGGTTTCCAAAACCCTAGTCTCTTCTCCAAGAGCTCTCAAAATATCTTTTTCTCAAGTGTAAAAATGCTAGAATGAGGAGAGACTCCTCATTTCCCCCTTTTGATTCCCTCTTGAGCCTTTTCCCGCTCACTTCTTTTAATCTTTTTTTATTAAAGTCACTTTATGGGTTTCTCCACTTTATAACTTAAAAGCGACTTTTTCATTAGCCTAGGACCCATGCCCCTTTTTTATCCATTTTATATTTATAAAGTTTCCTAGGAGAATCATTTTCCGCCTTAGCCTACGAGAACTTATTAGGCTAGCATAATTGTTGGCCCTTGACCAAGTTTTCAGGAAACATTGGTCATGTTTGACCACTTTTGGGACTTCGACAGGCTGGTCGAAGATGAAGCGCCCAAGCGGAGCTGAGATTGCAGGATCTCACTTATTTTGCGGGCTTGTGGACCCAATAAAGGGTTTACTAGGGTTTATGTAATGGGTTAAGGGATGTCAGCCCATGGGTTTACCCATGTTTAGGCCTTTTGTAAATGTATAATTAAGTAGCTAAGTGATGTAAGAAGAATGCCGGCTGGCTGGCTGGTGGGCTATGTGCACAATATGTTGTAAGTGTTAATGTTGTCTTAGTGCAAGAGGTTGTAAGTTTCTCTGTGCAAACAAGCTGTGTAGAGTGAGGCTCTGTGCCTTGACCTGATTTTGGGAAGGAAGATCTAGCGCGCAGCGCGCAGATCACCTGTCCTCTGCGGAGTTTGGCTTTGTGGCTTTGTGCATAGGAGCAACTGAATGTAAGAAGATTGAAGAATAATAAAGAATAAGAAGAAGTTGGTGGACGTAGCTCCACACTGGGGTGAACCACGTATATCCCATGTCTTGATGTGCTTTGTGCGATGTGGATTATGTTGTTTATTTTCTTAGTGTTGTTGGTATAGTGTATGATGAATGCATCTGATGATTGTTGCTTAATGCTTAATGGTATTAAAGATAAATGAATGTTAGATCCGAGCTAATGCTATGTGCTAAGTGATTGAAAGTGCTTGATCTTTAATGTTAATGTGCTGATCTATAATAAAGGTTTAATCTGCGATGTGAATGAGACTCATGAACTAATGCATATTGTTTCTAAGTGCTCTGCTAGATGTTATAATCACAGATCTGTGTCCCATCTTAGTTGTAGACACCTGAGTCTTGCAACCACCCGCGCCTCTACCTCAGGTGAGACTTCATCTGCTTCGTAGGTGTTTCTGAAAGGGTCGGTAGTTAGGGTTTTGTTGGTGCACTATTGAAGCGTTGAACCCTGAGTCTGCCCCTATGCCAACAAATGGTTCCGTTGTCGGGACCTGAAACTGTGATTGCTGGGAACTGAAGAAAAGAGAAATCCTTGTGCATAGATCTGTTGCTGTAGTGCATAGTATTCTAATTTACTTGCGAAGCTCTGTGCTAAGAAAGAAACCTGATCTGAAGAAAAGAGGTAAGATCTAAAATCTTTGTTCTCTGGTAAGGGTAAGATAAGTGGAAAATTTTTCTTCAAAAACATGAATCTAGGTATGTTTGATAGATTTTATCCTAGTTTGAAAGCTAGGGCATAGTTAGAAGAAAGAGTTGATTTGAATAAATTTGATAGAAATAGAGAAAGATATGTTATTCCTATGCATAGAAAGATTTTTTTTACTAATAAGTGGATGTAGGAACCTAGAAATAATTTTTGTAGATTGCAGGTCCAACACTGTGATCCCAGTGCGCAGTATAGGAAAGGATGGGACTCGTTTAAAAGAAAGAGAGGATTGACACTGTTTTATAACTGTAGAAGTCTAGGACATCTTGCTAAGGAATGCCCTGGTACAGGTCCTATTTGTCTTTGTTGTCAAATTGTTGGTAATGAAGTTGAGGATTGCCTAGGGATGATTGCTAAAGTAGAACAAATGAATATGAGTCAAGAGAATAAAAGCATGTTAGAGAAAGATTCAGAGAAAGCTCAGACTATGATAATACAGTTAAAAGAAGTAATGGATGATCACAAAGACATTGGTTTACCAGAAATCCTGAAAGAAAAACAACACATAGTTACAAGAATAGAAGACTTCGACATAGACTATGTATTGGATGAAGAAACACACATGAACATCATGCCAGAAAGCACTTGGGAAATTTTGGGAAAGCCTGCTATGATACCTTCATTGGGAAGGATAGGCTTGTTTAAAGGAAAGATGATAACCCTATGTGAAAGAGTTACTAATATACCTATGATTGCTCATGAAACATTGACTGGAGAAGAATTTGAAGTCATTAAATTTGTTGAGAACAATGCCCCTTTTCCACTTTTATTAGGAAAGACTTGGATTGAGAAGGATCAGATCAGAAGGAAAACAGAGGAAGAAGCTACAGAACATAAAAATCAAGAACTAAGGGACTTCATAACCATAAAAATAAAGCGACTAATAGAAGAACAAGAGGATAATTCGAAGCAACAAAGGGCAAGAGAATTAGCTGTTGAGGTTGAAAGAACACAAAAAGGTTTGAAGGACCTATCCATGCAAGAAATAAGAATACCTACCCTAGAGTTAATAAGAGAAGAGGTATTACCTTTGAACCCTTTAAAAGAACATCAACAATGCGAAGCTACCATGCTAAGAGAAGATAAGAATAAGAACGGAAAGAGGAATCTAGAAGCCCAGATCACAGGAAAGAAAGCAAGAAAGATCAATAAGAAGAAAGCTAAGCTAGAAAAACTACATGAAGCTACAGAGAACAGAAGGAAGACTTCGCAAGAGGCAAATCTGCATAAACTGAACCTCGCAAGAAAAACAGAACCATGTAGAATGAGACTTCGCCACGACGAAGCTATATGACTGTTGGAGGTGCCCCGACCGTTAGAATGACGCCCCAGAACGACTAGAAAACATAGTTATGAGTGAATGGACCGTTGAGAAAGCGCCATAACGGACTAATTCGTGTTGATTGAGGCATTCCTGCCCATTGGAGGAATCTATTACGAAGCTTACTTATTTAACCCATTGGACGCTGCGCCGAGACAAATTTTTTCCACCCGTGATTATCTAAGCTAACAAAGAATCGATTGTATATCGCACTGTGATTTATATACCTTGTCATCCGTTTGATTACCTCGCTTATCCATTCACCTACCCAATCTATTTGTCTACAAGTGTGAATGTCGGGTGAACCTAGCGCGTTAGAGAAGTCTGTGGAGGAGATTCTCGTCGAGCTCATGGCTGAGAGAGTTATGTCTGTAGGAATACAGACGTCGTTGACTGGGGGACTGCAAGCATCCCCTTCGACTGGACGTCTTTCTAGATGGACCGTGACTGAGAAGCGAAGCAAGCACCACGACGATCTAGCTAACGCGAAGCAGATCCCATCGGTCTTGCTAGATTACATACCACCTTTGGCTAGCGTGGTTAATCGCGACAATTTCCCATGTGACTTTGAGTATACGTTGATCACTTCTTAAATCCCAAAGGGGATACGCGTAGTTGGACCCCAGTTGGGACAGATCCCATCTCTGAAGAAAAACGACTTTAATATCGGCAACAGAAAGAACTATGGCATGCTTGCACCTCATAGGTATTTAATGAAGACGACTGGGAAGAAGTTGACATAGTCTCCCAACCGTGGATTAAGGAGCTCGCGTAGTCAATGATATTGAATGTAATGAAGATTCCTCACTTCCACTAACATCAGGAGGTTAACACTTGTGTTAAACTCCTCTTGTCGTGCTACCACAGAGGATACCTATGGCTCGATAGGCGTGTTACTATGGATTCGACGCTGATCCACTTGATTATAGGGCTGAGCATACAGGGACCAGATCCTCAGTAGTTCTACCTAGGGAATAATTTAGATCGCTCCCTGGCACAACGCATAAAGGAGGATTATGGCGATGTAGAAAAGGGAAAGCGAGGCTATAAGGTAGCCTCTATCTAGGATGGTGCAATGCGTCTCACTTTCCAACTTATAGTTGTCAAGCTTGTCAGACACAAGTCACTGGGTTCGTAGTAGACCTCGCAGGAAAGTACATGGAGGGGATGCAAATGAACTGGGCGAGTTACCTCGTCAACGAGCTCGAGAAAGACTGTCACGAAGCGCAGGATCAAGGGTATGAATTCCATTTTAGCTGGTTACTTGTATTAATCACATTTGTCGCTTGGTAGATGCCGAAAGGAGTGACATTTCCAGAATTTGAGCCATCAGAGCCGTTAGCCGCGAGGTTCTCCACCTTGTGGTATACAAATGATATGTCAAAGCAATGGCAGTCGAACGTTGTGTTCCATTCCTACTACCAGCAACTGAAACGTACTATTGAGGCATTTCCACGCATGACACCGAACACATTGCACCAGTACAGACCGCTAGCGAAGTTCCATGCAGATCGACACTTTATCTATATCACTGCGTGCAGGGATGAGAGCAAGGAGGAGTTGAAGTCATATTATAAGTTAACTGACGAAGATATGGAGGATATCACCAAAGAATGGTCGATGGAGTTCCTTGTACCAGTTGAAGATGAATAAATCTTCGACCTTGACATCATAGGAAGCCCCTTGGTCACTTGGGTTGAGCATGATGGACAGACTAGCATGAAGAAAAAGAATAAAAAGGAGGAAGTGCAGAACACAGAAACTGATGAGGAGGACAACGCCTTGAAGGAAAGTGGGTTGGACTCGCCCGCAGGAGGAGGAGGAGACAAAGTAAATCAAGAAGAAGGAGGGGAAGAAGGAGAAAATAAAGGAAAATGTGAAGTTACACCGTCGAAGGATCCCCCTACCGAGGCCAAAAAATCAAAGAAGAGGAAGGTTTCTCCGCAGAAACCCTCAACAAGAAAGAAGACATGCACCAGTAAGCCCAAGATGAAGGCCACGCTCATAGAGGATGACGTTCATCTAATCATCGCAACTATGGAGGATGCTTTAGAGGGTATCTTGCAATGATATTGAGCAAAGCAGGAGACGTTGTATGAAAGAATCGAGAAGGAGTTGAAGGACATACAACAAGCCATCCATTCGAGCCGCGCAGTACCTACTATGCCTTCTTCGTCGAACATTGCAAAATTGGGGGATGAGCCCACCCAATTACGAAAACTAGCAGATTCAACAGAGGCTCGACTTTGTCAAGCCCACAAAGAGAAGGAGAAGGCTATAGAAGCCTTGAAGCAAGAAAAGGAGGAGGTCATGGAGCAACTACGAGTTGCGCATTCTTGCGTAACCACTTATGAGACGGATAAAAATGAAATCCGGGCGATGTTCGAGGAGGACAATGCAAAGATATAGAAATAAAAAGACTAGTTTTCACAGAGCAGACTGCGATCAAAGAAGCGGTAACTAAAGCACTTTGCTTTGTGTTGAGCTTGGCACAAGAAGAACAAGAGTCAGTCGAGATGCAAATGGGGAAGCTCGTTGAGGCCATTCAACAGCTTCAAGCAAGGATAATAGAGTTAGAGCTCCAAGCAGTGTCGAGCACTCTGCAAGAAGTGCATGACCAAAGGGAGGAAGCTGCTAAGAGCATAGTTGGAAGGATCAAGGTCCTCACCTTAGTATGTAAGCAATTGAGTGATCGAAGTGTGCAAACCTATGAACGCCTTGCAGAAGATCCGTAGCTAAGGAAAATGGAATCACAACTCCAGGAGGCGCAGGAATAGGCATCCACCGTGCAAGCGCATATGAAGCTACTCACTGGGGTCGAGTGAATGAAGAGATCACAGGAGAAGCGCGTAGTCCAACAACAGATTACTACCATCCAGAGCAGAGTCATGGAAGTTACACATAAACTACAGCTAGTGCAAGATGAATCCTCCACGATTTTCGAAGAGATTGAAGGACAAGGTTCGCAGCTAGACCAAGTGGTTTGATAGTGGAACAATGCCTGGAAGGGCCTGTTACAAAGAAAATGATTCAGGAGTTCACTGAGCAGGAAGATCTGGCGAAGCAGCAAGTCGAGGAAGCTCGAGTTAAGCTTGAGGCCTTTGAAGCAGCGTTGCCCAGATCTGAGTGACTCGGGACGAGTCACAGGTGAATGTTGGGGGCCCGTTGGCCATTGACCAAGTTTTGAGGAAACATTGGTTATGTTTGACCACTTTTGGGACTTCGACAAGCTGGTCGAAGATGGAATGCCCAGGCGGAGCGGAGATCGCGGGATCTCACTTATTTTGCGGGATTGTGGACCCAACAAAGGGTTTACTAGGGTTTATGTAATGGGTTAAGGGATGTTGGCCCATGGGTTCACCCATGTTTAGGCCTTTTTGTAAATGTATAAATAAGTAGCTAAGCGATGTAAAAAGAATGTTGGCTGGCTGGCTGGTGGGCTATGTGCACAATATGTTGTAAGTGTTAATGTTGGCTTAGTGCAAGAGGTTGTAAGTTTCTCTGTGAAAACAGACTGTGTGGAGTGAGGCTATGTGCCTTGACCTAATTTTGGGAAGGAGGATTTGGCATGCAACATGTTGATCTCTTGTCCTCTGTGGAGTTTGGCTCTGTGGATTTGTGCACAGGAGCGACTGAATGTAAGAAGATCGAAGACTAATAAAGAAGAAGAAGAAGTTCGTGGATGTATCCCCACATTGGGGTGAACCACGCATATCCTGTGTCTTGATGTGCTTTGTGCGATGTGGATTATGTTGTTTATTCGCTTAGTTTTTTTGTTATAGTGTATGATGAATGCATCTGATGATTGTTTCTTAGTTCTTAATGGTATTAAAGATAAATTAATGTTAGATCCGAGCTAATGCTATGTGCTAAGTGATTGAAAGTGCTTGATCTTTATTGTTATTGCACTGATCTATAATAAGGGTTTAATCTACGATGTGAATGAGACTCATGAACTAATGCATATTGTTGTCTAAGTTCTCTACTAGATGTTATAATCACATATCCATGTCCCAGCTTGGTTGTAGACACCTGAGTCTTGCAACCATCCCTGCCCCTACCTCGGGTGAGACTTCATCTTCTTGACAAGTGTTGTCGAAAGGGCCGATAGTTAGGGTTTTTTTGGTAAATTGTTGAAGCATTGAACCCTGGGTATGCCCCTGTGCCAAAAATAATTTTCTCTCATGACCCCTAAGCAGATGGGGACATTATAGTTCTCCCCTCCCAATATTGATTTCCCACAAGCAATGTCAATCTGGGATGTTGGAGCACCTATTCTCCTTCCCATGTAGCATCTTTGATAGGCAGATCCTTCCATTTAACTAGGTACTCTTTGATGGTCATGTTCTTTAACTTCCACTCCCTGACCTCCAAAATTTCTTCAGGAACCAGAATCAACTGCCCCTCTTCATCCAAGGGTGGTAACTTAGTAGAAGTGGTGATATGTTACCACAAATCCTTCTTGAGGCATGAAACATTGAAGACATTTTGTATTTTGCATCTCTCTAGAAGCTCTATTTGTATTCCCCCTCTTCTATATGCCTCAAAATCCTGTAGGGTCCATAGAATCTAGGCTTCAATTTTTCCGACCCCTTCATTTTAAGTGATGATTTCTTGTAGGGATGGAGACATAGGTATACCAAGTCCCCTACTTCAAAACAACACTCCACTCGATGCCTATCCGTATAGATATTTTATTGATTCTGAACCATCTACAAATTTTCCTTGAGGGTCCATAGAATATCCTGGCTCTCGTGAATCTAATTCTGATCTTTAGGCACCTTGTTGTCCCCGAATATTCGATCTACTAATGTGGGTGCATCATATTAGTACAATTCTTAGAAGGGTGTCATCCCAATCAACATGTGATAGGTGGTATTGTAGCAGTGCTCTCCTAAGTTTAACCATTTTATGTAGGCTTTCTGTTGGCTCGACACATATTCCTCAAATAGCCTTCCATCCACTTGTTCACTATCTCGGTTTGATCGTTAGTTTGGGGGTGATAACTTGTGCTTGGTGTCATTTATGTTCCCACCATCCTGAATATCTCTTTCTAGAATCCTCCCATGAATCTGCTATCTCTATAGCTGACAATCATTTTCGACAACCCATGCAACCAGAATATTTCTCTAAAGAGAAACTTTGCCACCTGCGTTGTTGAATACCTGGAGGGTATGGAAAATAAGTGTGCAAATTCGTAAGCCTGTTAAATACCACATAAATACAGTCGTTTCCTTGCACATGAGGAAATTTTGTGATAAAATCCATAAAGATGCCTTCCCATTTTTTCTCTGAAATGGAAAGTGTTTGAGTAATCTGGCTAGGTGAGTATGCTTCATTTTGTTCTATTGGAAGATGTTGCATTCTTTCATGAATCTCAAAACATCTATCTTGAGGCCTTTCCATGTATATACCCAGGGTGTCCTGCCAATGGGGAACTGTGTGTTGCATGCATGATTTTTTCCTTCAGCTACGATTCTGGAACCAGGTAGATCCTATCTTTGTAATAAATGATGTCATCAATAACTCCGTAGCGATCATCATGAACCCGACCATCAAGGATGTCACAAGCAATCTGGTCCTTGGAGTATTCCACCAATAGGAGATCTTTCCATTCGGTTGAAATTTCCACGAGGGAGAGAGTGGATGGAATTATGGAAAGGGAATCAACCACCACATTGTTCTTTCCCTTCACGTACTCGATCTCAAAATCATATGCTTTTATTTTACTGATCCACTTATGTTGTCTCTGACTCAATTCTTTCTACTCCATGAGGAACCTTAGGCTATTGTGAACTGTCTTCACTTTAAATTTGTTCCCCACCAAGTACTATTGGAATTTGGCCAATGCATGCATGATGGCCAACATCTCCTTTTCGTATATTGAGTAATTTCATTCATACTCCTTGATTTTGTGACTCTCGAAAGAAATGGGATGGTTTTTTTGCATCAACACAACTCATATCCCTATCCCTGAAGCATCACAATTAAGCACGAATGGTTGAGTGAAGTCTGGTAAAGATATCATAGGGAACAAAATCATTACATGTTTCATCCTCTCAAATGTCCCCTATGCCTCATCTATCCAACTGAAAGCTCTTTTCTTAGTGAGATTTGTAAGAGGTGTCAACAGCTGTGAGAACCCCTTAACAAATTTCCTGTAAAAAGTGTAGAGGGCTAGGAAGTTTTTCAGATATGTCACTTTCCTGGGGGTAGGCCACTCGATGATTGCCATGATATTCTCTTTGTGTACCTGGACCCAATTATCTTCGATCACATGCCCCAAATAAAGAATCTCAGTCATGCCAAATTCACATTTAGACTCCTTTTCGTAGAGTTGTCGTTCCTCCAAAATCTCCAATACCTCATCTAGATACTTAAGATGTTCCTCTCAAGTCCTGCTATAAATGAGAATGTCATCAAAGAAGACCAACACGAATTTTCGCAACTACTTATTAAACACATGGTTCATGCAGGACTAGAATGTAGCAGGAGCGTTGGTTAGCTTGAATGGCATAACCAAGAACTCATAATTCCCATAGTGGCATTGAAAGGCAATTTTCAAGATGTCCTGTTCTCGAATCTTAATCTGGTGGTACCCTGAATGGAGATCAATCTTTGAATTTTTTTTTTCTCCTGTCAACTCATTCATCATCTCATCAATCCTAGGAATCAGGTACCTATTCTTTATGGTTTTCTTGTTAAGTTCCTGGTAATCAATACACATTCACAAAGTACCATTCTTTTTCTTGACCAACACTGCCGAAGAGGCAAAAAGACTAGAGCTATGTCAAATGTGATCGATCTTCAACAACTCTCTAATAGTTTTCTCTATTTAATCTTTGTATGTCTTGGGATGACGGTAAAGAGTTTTTATGACTGCTTGAACCCCTTCTTGTAATTCTATAACATGCTCAAATCCTCTATCTGGCGGTACACATGGAAGAATGTCATCAAAAACCTTTTGATGTTTGCGAAGTAATACCTTAAGGTTGTCTAGATGTTGTCGGGGATGATCTGGTGGATTTTTGTCAAAAATTTAGCACTCAACTGCCCACTCTAAATCTCCATGCCACATCATTACCTCCATACTGTGAGATGAAGCTATCTTGGGTGGATATTAGTGCATGGCCCACAAGACTACCTTTTTTCCATCTGGACCCATGAATTCCATCTCCATCGTCCTTTGATCAGTAGTGTATTTCCTAATGGAGTATAGCCACTGAAATATGAGTACCACATTTGTGTCTGGTACATCGACCACAAAGAAATCATTTGTCAACATATAATTCACCATGGTTATTTTTAACTTGGGGATCCATCTAGTACACTCCATATGATATCCACCTAGTATGATCACCGTGAATCCCTCAAACTCCTCTGTTAGAATCTCTCACCTATCCACCATAGCTGCATCTATAAAGTTGTGGGATGCCCCACTATCAATCAGTACTGTAACCTTATGTCCCTGCAGGACCCCTATGACTCTAAATGTGTGGTACCTAGGAAGTCATGACATGGATGCAATAACATGACCTTTATCCCTAGCCTGTGATGTCTCCTCACATGATGCATGGTGTTCATGTTCTTGTACCTTCCCTTCTTCCTCCTCATTGTTGTCACTATCAGAAAAACCTCAATGTAATTATCCTTGCCTGCATTGTCCTTCCCTGAACACATGTTTCCTGGTACCCAAGGCTCCTGACAATTGCAACACAGCTTTTTATTTCTCATTTATTTCTTGGTCTCCTCATCCAATTTTGGTTTTTCGGCCCAATCCTTTTGAAATGGTTTGGTCTCCTTGTTCTTCTATGGGAAATTTGGTTTAGGAGGAAACCTTCTCTTAGGAACAACATCTTGCATGTCCCTAGCTCTGTTGACTGCATCCTATAGGGTGGTAGGCTTATACGCTTTGACCCAACCACACAAGGGTTTATATAACCCCTCAACAAATAACATCACCAAACGTGCCTTTGATATGTCGGTGACCATCAATGTAAGACTATGGAACTTTGATATGAAAGACTCTAGGATAGCTGTCTGTCGGAGTTGTACCAACTCTCTGAAATGAATTTCTGGATCTTTCTTGTCAAATCACTCAATGAGCATATGATTGAAGTCAAGGTAGGATGTTATTCCTGCATGACCCAAAGTCACCAACCCATGGTACCAGCATTCATGGGCCTCACCATCCAAATGTAATGTATCCAACTTAATGGCATTTGCCTCCATCATCTGATTGAGCTGGAAATATGTGTCTAGCTTCTGCACCCAAGATCTAGCTGAGCATTTTAAGGATCCATCAAAGTTTGGAATGGTGACGTTCCCAAGTGTACACTGCAACTCAAAGTTCTGTGTCATTTCCTTTCCCAGCCCCTCTAGGATGATTTTTTCATTTAAGGTTGCAGAACTCAACAAAAGACATGGTTGACTGAAAATCATCCCCCAATCTTCTATACTCCTTCAATTATGCACCAAAGGGTTCATCTTGCTATGCCTGCACACCACTTGTCCTATTGCATCATTACCAAAAAATTGTGGCATGGTGGGTATGGATGCCTTCGTGTACAAGTGAGGGTGACTCTGCATGGTGGTGCGAGAATTACTTCCCTCTCCATTGTTAGAGATCCTTTCACCATTCTGGTTTTTTTTAGTTTGACCCCTCAAGGTATTACTCACTAGCTGCCCCATTAGATCCATCATCATCTTTTGACCCTTGGCCAAGTCGTTCAAAATATGAAATAGGCTGTTAATTTTGGCATCATCGTCGTCCCCCATGGGTCCTTTCCCTTTATCTGACCCTGAATTTGCTTCCCCTTCTACTTCTTCTTCACCCAACACCACTTTCTCTTCATGTTCTGGAGGGGATTATGGTGTTCTATCCTTACGTCACATGTAAGTGATGTTCTCTTCGTCTTCTAGTCTTATAAATCTGATTCAGGTTTCCCCTCAAAATACACAACTGTCGAGGAACATGCTCTGATACCACTGTAATATTCCAATCCAATTTTTGTTTTGCAAGTTTTTGTCTACATATTTAGGTGTGTACTTTTGACAAACAGTTTGGATGAAAACTTCCAGCAAGGGAAAATAAAAATATAACACCCACAATTTTAAATAAACTGAGAAACCTCTGCTTTATTTCATTTTATCATAAGGGAAAAACATTTAACAACACAACCACTGATATAGAATGTATTTTGACAATATAATGCAACATGTTATTTCAACAACACACACAATCTATCTACAACAATGATAAGAGGAACCTAGCTCAGTAATTGGAGTATTTGATAGTTGTATTAACTATAGCTCTCAGGTTGAACTTGCAGTAGAAATATGATAGAGATAATAAGTCTGTATAGACTGTAAAGGTGCACCCAAAAGTGAGTATGGTGCCAAGAATAATATAAATCCACACCGAACAATTAGATAAAGCGCTCAACAATCAAGGAATGTGCTCATAATGGGTTCAGTGTGCCCAACAGTCAGCTAATCCATTCTCTATTTGACATATCTATCTCATAACATAGTTAAAATTGATCCCCCATCAAGGAATACAACCCAACAATGAAATATACGAGACAACAATAAGAGACACGACCTAACAATGAGATATAAAGAACCAACAATATGATATGGCCTTCTAAGGAGACAAATTATCCCTCTATGAGAAATTAACTCGGCCCTAACTGAGAAGTTGACCTCCACATGAAGCTAACTCGCCCTTTTGAAAATCAACTCGGCCAACAAACATAGAGAATGCTTCCCATGATTTTTCCACAAGACTCAGCCCCTCCAAGCATTAAATGCGCCCAACAATGTATATTTCGGCCCCTTTAACTCAAATATTTTTTTTCCAAGCACTGAGGAACTACTAATAAAAACTTCCACAAATTCAACAAATCAATTCTAAGAATGATTCTCTCCTTAAAAATGCAACACAATATCGACATTTGAGTGATTTCGATCCCAAGACTAGCTAGGGTGTATCGTTGCAACACCGAAACCAGTAATAAAATGAAGGGTTTCCCAAACCCTACTCTCTTCTCCAAGATCTCTCCAAATTTATTTTTCTCAAGTGTAAAAATTCTAGAATGAGGATAGACTCCTCATTTCCCCCTTTTAATTACATCTTGAGCCTTTTCCCGCTCACTTCTTTTAATTTTATTTTATTAAAGTCACTTTATGGGTTTCTCCACCTTATAACTTAAAAATGACTTTTTCATTAGCCTAGGACCCATGTCCCCTTTTTATCCATTTTAACTTTATAAAGTTTCCTACGTGAATCATGTTCCCTAGATCATTTTTCTCCTTAGCCTACGAGAACTTATTAAACTAGCGGAATTTTCCCTTGTGACCCCTAAACAAATGGGGACACATTACAATCTTATTTTTACTCTTGTAAATTGAATTTTATTTATTTATTTCAGGGATACCATCTTACTGCATGCTATTTTTGGAGCACTTGTTGATTCTTTGGTCCTCTTGGTTAAAAACATTTGGTTCAATATCTTGTTTACTCGCTTGAATTTCTCTCATTGATCTTCAAAACCTTTTCCTCAATAGAATCTTCAACATATCATTATCAACTTCTTATTCCTTAGCATGATGACATATATCAAGGGATATACTATATTGTAATGACATCTGATTCTACCATTGTTTTTGGTATATGTCTCTTTTAATGCAAACCACATCACCCTCTTAAAGTAGGGTGTGTAAGTCTCTTTGTTTTCATGATTGGAGTGCTCTTATTGATATTCAATACTCTTACCTTTATAGCATCTTCGTCAACTTCAACATATTTTTCTTTACCATTATCAATACCATCTATTATATACTTTTCTTTGACATCATTGGTCAACTTCAACCTATTTTTCTTTTTCATTATCAATGCCATTTATTATATACTTTTCTTTGACATCATTGCAAGATCAGATTCTTTAGTTCAATTGACCACTCATTCATAAGCTTGTTTGTGGAAACCTTTATTTTTTTTTATAATTTTGAAGAGGTTTTGTGTGAAGGTTTTTGTGTTTCTTGGAGATGAAGATCAATAGAAGGACTATCTATTGAGAGATTATTTTCACATTATTCATGATTAAGTTATTAGTCCCTATCGTAGGCAAAGAGGGACTATAGCGATCGATAAATCGTTGACCTGGTATTAAATTGTGCATTGACCACAAATATTTGCATATTATCTATTGTTGGAACAAGGGAAGTGAAAACATCGATTTTTGTATAATAGAAAGTACCATGTTTGTCAAGATCTGATTGGACAACAGATTGGAGGTATTATTGCCATCTTCTCTATTCCCAATGTTATATTTGTTGGCATATCCAAAGTATTTGATCGTATATGGTATTTTTGAATCATATATTTTCTTATGCATTGGTCGAAGGTGGATTAATGCTACCATTAGTTCGAATGTTTCCTTAAGNTAGTATGTTTGATTTTTTCTTTATTGTTGCGTGCTTCGAGAGAAGAGGCTTGCCACGCTGCATTTTTTCTTAAATGTTTGTACAGGGCTAGGTCCTTAGATAGTCTTGACAGTCTTAAGTGTTTACCTAACAAGTCTGGCAGTCTTAAATGTTTATTGTACAAGTGCGTTGGAATACAATTTCGTTCCATTTTTTTTAATGGTAGTCGGACATCTTCTGTCGATTTTTATATAATAAAAAGTACCATGTTTGTCAAGATGTGATTGGACAACGGATTGGAGGTCTTTTTTCCAGCTTCGCTATTGCCAATGTTGTTGTATATGTTGGCATATCCAAAGTATTTCATTGTATATGGTATTTTATAATCATATATTTTCTTATGCAATGGTCGAAGGTGGATTAATGCTAGCATTAGTTCGAATATTTCCTTTAACAATTTCTTCTAGCTAAAATACATTGTCTACCATATTAGTATGTGTGGTTTTTTTTTATTGTTGCGCGCTTCAAGAGAACATGCCTGCCACACTGCATTTTTTCTTAAATGTTTGTACAGGGCTAGGCCCTTAGGCGGTCCTGACAATCTTAAGTGTTTACCTAACATGTTAAATGTTTATTGTGCAAATGCGTTGGGATACCGTTTCGTTCCATTTTTTTTATGCTCGGCATCACTGCTTCAGTGGTCGATGCTTGTTCGCTTCTTGGTTCCATGATTTTTGTTCTTGTTTGATTCAACTTTGTAAAGTTGAGGTCCTGTAGTTGGACATCTTCAACTTTTCAAGTTGTTGGACCTGTTATTGTGGTTTCCATTTTTTGGGGCTGACCTCTTGTCATCCCTTGTTGACGGGTAAGTTTCCTTGTTGTTGTTTTTCAGTGGTGGGGGTCCCTGCCTCCAAATTCTGTTGCAGACCATCTTTTTCTGTTCTCTTAATTTATGTTTCAGGAAACCATGTGTCTTCATATGATGACTGCAACATTCATAACTATTTGGAAAATTGCAATGCGAAGGGGTTCTCGAAAAGTAGTTCGAAGCTATTAGAAGAGGGAACCATCGGTCGGGGTGTAGACACAGGAAATGCTTTTATTCTGTGGGTTGGAAAACTACGCCCACTTGTTGTCTTTTTGCCGAGTAAATTTATGGTGTTATTTATTTGCGTTGTTTCTTTTGTATGGTACCCAATTTTGGGCTTGTAATTTTCCTATTTTGATTTCCTTTTTTTTGGGTGCTATTAATTTTTTTCCCCCTTTTATCTGTTTTCAGACAAAGTGAAAGTATCTAGCAAACAACTTCAAAATTAGAGTTGAAAATATGGAAGAAGTAATAGATGTTGAGTCGTATGAAATAGATACACAGTCCATTATACATGGCAGCATTGACGTGGCTTTTCATAGCAATGACACCTTTAGATTCGATGCATTCTCGTATACTACAGGGGATTGCCTTTTCGATACATTCCAAGTTCTACTGCATTTCCGGTATTCATCGACCGAGCTACGCAATGGATTGATATATTATTTCTTGTCCTGTTTAAAAAATGGCAACGCGGAGGCATTGAACTCCTATGAATACGAACTGGAATCTGATTTTCTTCGGCAGTTGCATGGAATACATGATGTTGCTACGTATTTTTCAAAGATGTGGTTGTCTGCATCTCCAGCTCTTCCTACACATGAGAGGGAACTTTGGGGAGACACATTTTGTATACGGTGGATGTCTAACTGGCTCAATATATCGGTTGGAATATGGTCATTGACAAGAAAAAGACGATATCTACTATTCAACAAAGCTACCTCTGACAATCCATATTGGATCTTGTTCCATGATGCCAATGTTGCCAGTGGTCATTATGAACCACTCCTGTACAAAAAAATGTCCATATACAATGTTGAAGTACCTCATATTTACTTGTCCCTCTTTTGCAAAGACCCTGAATCGCAGTGGGAACAGATTATGCATCGCATAGATTGGCATGGTTTACAGCTGGAAACAAATGTTGTGTATAACTGTGGATATAGTCTATTTAATGCAATTTGTTGTTTGGTAGCAGTGGAGTTTGATGTGCTGTCGTTGTGGCTTTACACTGTGTAGTCCTTTTGCAATGCAATTGTAGGCGACAACCAACAGGCTTTTAGGGACCATAAATATTTCCATATTTTCTATTGTTGGAACCAGGGAACTGAAAACATCAATTTTTATATTAAAAAAAGTACCATATTTGTCATGATCTGATTGGACAAGGGATTGGATGTCTTATTGTCGGCTTCACTATTCCCAATGTTATATATATTAGCATATCCAAAGTATTTGATCATATATGGTCTTTATGAATCATATATTTTGTTATGCATTTGTCGAAGGTAGATTAATGCTAGCATTAATCCAAATGTTTGGTTTAGCATTTTATGCTAGGTAAATCTATGGAAATGTTTGATATGGTGGCATTCCAAAGTTTGGCCTTCCAATACATTCTTTGGTGTTTGAACTATTGTTACCAAAAAATATAATAATTTTTTGGGGATACGTCAGAGATCTACCACATTGCATTTTTTTGTTACATGTTTAGACAACATTTTTGACAAACTTAAATGTTCGCCTAACAGGCTTGGTAGCGTTGAATGATTACTTAACAGGATTGTTACTATACATTTTTTTTCTTCCGTTTTTTAAATTTATATGTTTCAGCAACATTGTTGGTTTACTGGTTCATGCTTGTTTTTTGCATCTCCACTAATTTCTTATTTTCATGTTGTTGTTGTTCTTGCTTGCCTGTTTGTGTTCTTGCAGTTTGCACGTTTGGGTTTTTGCAATCGTGATTGGAACTGTGTTGGCCTCAAACTATATTTCATAGCTGGCGATGATTTTTCCATGGATTATGTGTTACTATGGTTTCATAGTTATGAGAGTAGGTTTTGCTGTGTGAGCGATATAGTTTTTCTCTTCCTTTCTTTTTGCTCTTGTAAAGTGTGTTTTTGGATTAGTTTTGTGGGTTCACAATTTTGCGGGTTTAGAAAATTTAAAATCATTTGTCGCTCCCCTCCATCCCCACTACCATTTATCCTTCCCAATACACATTGATTATGCTTTCAAAAGTCAGAACCGACCAGACAGGTGCAAAAAAGCTGGCTTTAATAACTGGAAAGGTCAAGGACATCTCCCATTAAAATGAATAGACAGGCAAATATTATTGGATCTGGTAATTTCTTTTGCCTCAATTTTGAGTTTGCAAAAATATATTTTTTTCTTTTTTTCCCTATTTGCGGTCTTTTAGTTTTCTTAAAATCTTCAGCATAGTCCACGA
>JASDQU010689178.1:23034-34977 GCA_032191745.1 Picea mariana
CATTGAAATGGGCTCATCATACTTCACTTCTATATCTTGCAGGGTTTGCTTCATCTAGAGAACCTTAGTACAACATGTTGCTACCGCAATGTATTCTACTTATGTTGTAGATAATGGTACTGAAGACTACTTTTTACTTAACCAAGATACCAGACAATCACCCAAATAGAAGGTTTCTCCACTAGTACTTCTTCGATCATCAATGCTTCCTTCCCAATCTACATCTGGGTAGGCGACCATAGTCATATCATTCCCTTTTGGATACCACAATCCAAACTGTGTTGTTCCTTTAAGATATTTCAAGATCCTCTTTACTGCTAGAACATGATTTTCCTTCGATGCTACTTGAAATATTGCAACTTGTCCAACTGCTTGCATTACATCTGGTATTGAAGTTGTCACATGGAGTAGGTTGTCAATCATTGATATATATAATCTTTGATCTACTTCTTTATATTCATCATCTTTGCTCAACTTACAACCTGTCACCATCGGAGTATTTACTAGTTTGAAATATTCCATTCCAAACTTCTTCAACATCTCTTTGATGTACTTGGTTTGGGAAATGAAAATGCCTTCATCTTGCTGAGATATTTGAAGTCCCAAAAAGAATGTCAATTCATCAAGTACTGACATTTCAAACTCATCCAGCATGCCTTGGACAAACTTCTTACTCATCTTATCATCATCACTTCCAAAGATAATGTCATCCACATATAATTCAATGATAAGTATGATGTTCCTGTCAACCTTTACATAGAGATTACTATCTGCATTAGTCTTTCTGAATCCTTGCTCTTGCAAATACTTGTCCAATGTTGAATGTTAGGCTCTAGGGGATTGTTTGAGTCCATACAGATCTTTCTTCAGTATGTAAACATAATCTTCCCTTTCCAACAGTAGGAATCCTTTTGGTTGTTCAATATAGACTTCTTCTTCTAATTCACCATTTAGAAATGTCTATTTTACGTCCATGTGATATACCTTGATTCTCTTGGAACATGCATAATCTAAGATCAATTCGATTGCTTCCATTCTGGAAACAAGGGAAAAAATTTCTTCAAAATCTACACCTTCAACTTATGCATATCCTTTGCATACCAACCTTTCCTTGTTTCTGGTTACATGTCCATCTTCGTTTAGTTTGTTTCTAAAAACCCATTTTGTACCAATCACATTTTTGTTCTTCAGTCTTGGCACCAATTCCCATGTGTCATTCTTCTCTATTTGATGCAGTTCTTCTTCCATGGATTTGACCCATTGTTCATCATTATTGGCTTCCTCAAAGCTATTGGGTTCAACTTTGGATAGTAATGCAAGGTGTCTCTTCTTTGGTGTACAAAACCTTTTACTTCCTCTGGTTTCTATTTCTGCATTTTAACTTCAATAATTTGTTCTGGTGGATGATTCTTCTGAACCTGATGACTAGGTGTCCCGGAGGGCATCTCAAAGCCATGTTGGTCATTTTCTTCATGTTCTGCTTCTAGTTGTTGTTCTTCTTATTCTTCTTCTTCTACCTCTTCTTCTTTTAATTCTTCTTCTCTTTTCTGTTCATTTGGATCTTTCCTTTCTTCTTTGATTTTTGGTACACCTGCTTCATCAATCTTTATATTTATGCTTTCCACTATCTTTTTGAGTCTCATATTGTACCATTTGTATGCCTTGCTTCTGCTTGAATATCCAACCAATATTCCTTCATCAACTCAAGAATCGAATTTTCCAACTTTGTCATATTCTCTCTTTATGTAGCATTTTCTTCCAAATACTATGAAATGTTTGACAATTGTTGGTATTCCCTTCCATAATTCATATGGAGTTTTGTCACTATTACTTTTGAGCATCCCTCAATTCAAGATATGAACTATTGTGTGCATTTCTTGTGCCCAAAAGATATTGCTCAACTTTGATTCTTTCAACATGGTTTTGGCCATCTTTGTTACAGTTTTGTTCTTCCTTTTAACGACTCCATTTTGTTGAGGTGTCCTAGCTGCTAAAAATGCCTCTTTATCCCATGCTTTCCACAAAAGTCTGTGAATTATTTTGATGTGACTTCTCCTCCATTGTCTGATCTTAAGCACTTAATTCTTGAATCCAATTTGTTTTCATCCATCTCCTTGTACATTTTGAAATTTGTGAAGGTCTTTGATTTGTGCTTGAGAAGACATACTGCAGTGATTCTTGTATAATCATCAACAAGTAGCATGAAGTATTGTTCGCCATTCATTCCTTTTGTCCTTGTTGATCCACATAGATCAATATGCACAATTTCCAATGGATTTTTCATAGAGTGTTCCTTTGATCTGAATTTAGTTCTTGTCTGCTTTCCTTGTAGGCAATGCTTGTACATAGTACTAGTCGGTTTCAAAATTTCAAGCATGTCTCTTACTGCTTCCTTTCTGTTGATTTTGACCAAATTGTCAAAGTTTATGTGTCCCATTCTTTTGTGCCAAAGACAACTTTCATTTTCTCTTCCCAAGCAACATATTTCCTTTCCAATCTCATTTAAGATGTATATATTGCTTGCAGTCCTTACTGTTGTATCCACCAATTTTCCTGATCCTTCTTTTCTTATATCACACTTCTCTAAGTCAAATATAAGTATATGTCCTTAATCACACATCTGACTCACACTCAGTAAATTATGCTTCATGTCTTCAACAAGTAGGACATTTTCTGCCTTGGCATTCTTACTTCCAAGCTTGATTATGCCTTTCCCTATAATTACGGTTGAGTTGTCATTACCAAATGAAACTGATATGTCTCAACTCTCTTTCTTTCTTCAGAGATATAAATATGTTATTGTCACCTCTCATATCTTTTGAGTAACCATTGTCAACATACCAATCACTTCTTCTGCTTTATGCATGTGGTGCTAGGGAACAGTCTTCAACATTTTGTTTATATTGCTTATTTATCCAAATTCTTGATGGTCCCTTTTGATGGTTCATGCTTTGGTTTCTTTGGAGAAACTGTCAATCTGCAATCTTTGGCCATGTGTCGCATTTATAACATTCTACTTCATCATTTAATAAGCCAAAACTGTTATAGTTTCTATTGTATGTGTCATGACACTTTCTGAGCTGATTAATTCTAGGGTGACCTTCATAGTTTCTTTTGTTCTTGGAATAAGCTTTGCAATTTATAGCTTTGTGCCCAAAATTATTACAAGAATAACATGAACCAAGAAAGATAGTTTGATACCTGGNGAATATTCTTCAACATTTTGTTTATATTGCTTATTTATCCAAATTCTTGATGGTCCCTTTTGATGGTTCATGCTTTGGTTTCTTTGGAGAAACTGTCAATCTGCAATCTTTGGCCATGTGTTTAAAATTGTTGCATTTATAACATTCTACTTCATCATTTAATGAGACAAAACTGTTATAGTTTCTATTGTATGTGTCATGACACTTTCTGAGCTGATTAATTCTAGGGTGACCTTCATAGTTTATTTTGTTCTTGGCATAAGCTTTGCAATTTATAGCTTTGTGCCCAAAATTATTACAAGAATAACATGAACCAAGAAAGATAGTTTGATACCTAGGAGATATTTTGAAAGGTGTTGTTCCTCTATAGTTTTCTTCTTGATTTCTTTCCATGGGTGGTTGTTGATATTGAAACCTGGGTCTTCTAGACAGTGCCATACTTTTGTAATCTTCTTCCTGATCATTCTCATGAGATGGCTTGTGTTCTTTCTTCTTGGTGAATCCTTTGGTGACTTCTGCATAAGTCCTTTGTTTTGCTTCCCCTTCTGTAGTCATAGAGCTCGAACCCTTATCTTTATGTGTTTGGTTGTATCCCAGTCCAGACATGTCATGATACCGCCTTTGATCATTGATGATTTCATCTAGTAATTTGGCGTTGTTCTACTGCATATCTCTTTTATGAAAATCTTTCTTAGAGAAACGAATTATGTTTCTAAGATTTCCTTCTCTTTTTCCTTTACTTCCATCTGGCTTCTGAGTATTTCTTAAATCCTTTTGGCTTCTTCAACTTTGAATTTTAGTTTCAAAATCACTTGTTGATCTTCTTCAGAGTTAGAACTTCGAGAGATTTCTTTCAACTTGAGTAATTATTCCTTGAGTGATTTATTTTTCTTCCTCTCTTTCTTTAATTCGCTTAAGGCACCAATTAGTTCTACTTCAAGATCTACCTCACCTTCTTCTTCATAATCCTCTTCATCATTTCCATAATCCATGAAGAGTACATTTTTTGAGACACTATCACTATCATCAACTTCATATAATGAGGAATTTCCTTCCTTTGAGTAGAGACTTCTCTTGAAGAATTTATTTTTGTTTCTTTTCGTGTCTCTCTTTTTATATTTATTTTCTTTCTTGGGAACTTCTTCTTCATCACTCTCTTTGTTCTTAACATAAACATTTATCAACAATATGACCAATTTTACCACAATTAAAACATTTAAAAGGAAACTTACCTTTGTACTTTCCAATTCCTTTCTTTAACTTCCTTACGAAGTTGGCCATCTCTTCATCTTCATCTTCATCTAAATCATCATTGCAGCTACAATCTGACTTCATCTTTTTTTTTGTCTCTTGTTTGCTCTTTTTTGTCTTCTTGGGTGCCTTGAACACTACTTCCTTCCTGAGTGGATTATCTTGTTCTATTCTCATCTCATAGGCTGTGAATATTCCATGTAGTTATTCCATGCTTAACGTGACAAGATCTGATCTTTCTTCTAGGGCTGAAATTTTGGGATCAAATCTCATTGGAAGGGATCTCAGTACCTTTTGAACAATTACTAATTCCTTAATTTCTTCTCCCAATCCTTTGATGGCATTTATTATTTCAACAACTCATAAAAAATAAGTTGCAATATCTTCATCTTCCTTCAACTTTAGTTGTTCAAACTTGCCTTTGTAGATTTGAAGCATGGCCCATTTTACTTTAGCATCTGCTTCATAAATATTTTGAAGTTTGTCCCAAATCTCCTTTGCAGAGTCACAATGCATTACTTTGTTATATACAGATTCATCAAGACCATTCAAAATAGCATTTTTAGCCCTTGAATTGTTTTCTATGAGTTTCTTTCCATCTCTATATATTGGAGGAGTGGCAGGTGTTGTGTATCCATCTAATACTAATTTCCAGACATCAAATCCATGTGCTTGTACATATGTTTTCATCTATCTGCTCTAGAAAGCATAGTTTTGTCCATTAAATTGTGGTACCCCAATCTTAGAGTACTCCATGATATTCCTTCGAGTGATTAAACTGCTTTCTGAAGGACCTTCTTTGATATCAATTGTTGGAATACTAAGAGGGGGGGGTGAATCAATATTATGTAATCTTTTACCACTTTTAATCAAAACATGTAATCATTAACTTTAGCAGTAGTATATCATCAATATATCAAGAGCAGTATCAATCAAGAGAGCATAGAAAATAACCATAGATACACTGTAAACCAGAATTTACATGGAACCAAAAATGTGAGAAAACCACATAATGCTTTCTTATATATCAAAGATTACACTCATAGGAAGCACTAACTTCCAAATTATCTAGCACCAACTAGAAGGAGACACCAACCCCCTAATTTATAGGCACCAACCTAAAGGAAGCACCAACTCCCTAATTTACAGGCACCAACCTGAAGGAACTGTTGGCATGTTTACAAGCAGGTGTGCTTGTCATTGATGGCAAGATCAGAGTATGCAGCGATGGAAAAACAAGGACTACGTAAGCTCGGGAGGATAAGTGCAGAGGTGCATGTAGAGTGAAAGAGTGTGCTTGATCATTTGATGGCAAACAGGTAGGCAAGGAAGATTAGGGACAAATTGATCTGACTCCATTTCAGAGTTTCGGATACCGGGAGGTAGAAGTGTCGAAACACTTCACCACAGGAGTCCCGGAATCGCGAAATACAAAATGCTGAAATCCCAAAAGCAGGAGACAGTTTCAGATACTGGGAGGTGGAAGTGTCGAAACACTTCACCATAGGAGTCCCAGAATCGCGAAATGCCAAATGCCAAAATCCTGAAAGCAGGAGACAATTTTGGATAACGGGAGGTGGAAGTGTCGAAACACTTCACCACAGGAGTCTCGGAATCACGAAATGCGAAATGTCGAAATCTCGAAAGAAAGAGACAGTTTCGGATACCGGGAGGTGGAAGTGTCGAAACACTTCACCACAGGAGTCCTGGAATCATGAAATGCGAAATGCCGAAATCCCAAAAGCAGGAGACAGTTTCAGATACCGGGAGGTGGAAGTGTCAAAACACTTCACCACAGGAGTCTCGAAATCGTGAAATGTGAAATGTCAAATTGTCGAAATACGAAACGATGAAATATCGGATCGTTAGTCTGAATCCATTTCGGAGTCCTGGATACCGGGAGTTGACGTGTCGAAACACTTCACCATAGGAGTGTTGAAATGTTGAATTGCCTAAATACAAAACGACGAAATACCGGATCGTTGATCTGACTCCATTTCGGAGTCCCGAATACCAGGAGTTGTAGTGTCAAAACATTTCACCACAGGAGTGCCGAAATGTTGAATCGCCGAAATGCGAAACGATGAAATACTGGACCGTTGATCTGAATTTATTTTGGAGTTTCGGATACCAGGAGATGGAGGACTCAAGACCCGAGGCTCTTCATCACAGGAGTTTCGAAGTGTCGAAACGCGAAATTGCAAAATACAGTTTTGAATAAGGCCTGGTCACCGTCGGTGATCACATCGTCGAAGAGCTATAGAGAAGAGCTCGAAGAGATCGGCTCCCATTTCGGAGTTTCAGGGATCGAAAGTTGGAAGAGTCAGAGTGACTCGCAACAGGAGTTCGCGACATGCGAAATCGCGAAACAGAAAAATGCGAAATGCTGAAATGATCAAAGCTAGTCCAGCTAAGCTCGTTTTTTTGGAGTTTCAGGGATCGTGACATGGAGCGTCAAGATAACTCTTTACCACAGGAAAGCTGAAATGTCGAATGCCAAAATGCCAAAATTTTGAAGTAGCCAATGGTCACCACCGATGGTCACGTAAGTGGAAGGAGCTAGCATAGCTAGGCTCATTTCAAGGTTCGCAATGTAACTGCTAGAAACCACTGATGGTTTCTATTATAACCCTAATTTGCACCATACATGCTTACCTAGCATCAGGCCATCTCAGATTCCTTCTTTGCCAAAACACTATTGAACAACTCTTCTAAAAACTCCATTTTTAAAAGTCCACGCTAGCTGACCCACTACAGCCCGCATGGATCTACAGTGTCCATGCTAACTGGCCCACTACAGCCCGCGTGGACCTTCATAAGCATGAAAAAATGAAAGTTGTCGATGGAACACACAGTTTTCAGTGAGTTAACTGAATCTTCTGGCCATGCATGGCCGAGGGTTCGCCCAAATACCTAGCTTCTTCTAGCCTATAAAAGAAGGGTTAGGGGTCCTATTTGGAAGAGGAGAATAATAGTAAAGAAACTCGACCCAATTGTACATTCCCATTGTCCCAACCCTTTAGCCATCCTTGTGCAAAGAGAGATACAGAGCAAAAAAGTTGGAGGACAGTTGAAGAGGAGCCCAGGATCAGGTTCACGGAGAGGTGGCCAGTCTCGACATTGTAAGTTGATTCAATAAACTTAATAATAAAGAAATTCTTTTCCCATCCCACTATATGAGTTCTTCATAGTTTAGTGAATATATGTTTGAATCTCTAACCCATTAATCTATAGAACAAATGCATGTAGATTTTGTTTTGTGTTTTGTATGCAGGTCAGTCTTGGGAGGATAGTTGCTAACAAGCGATCAAGTGTGGAGAAGGATCGACATCGAACGTCCGGAACAAGGTATGTTCGTTTAACCATGTATTTGCTTAAAAGAAATGACGATTAGGTCTAGGACGACGGTAGAAAGTAGGAATATTTCGGTCTTATCTGCATGCATAATATAACCCTAAATGCTAGTTCGTAGGGAGATTTCCCACCACAATAGAATTGGCGACCATACTAAACATGAAAAGATTGTCAAGCGATCTTATGGCCCTTCACGCTCGTTAAACTGAAATTTGAAGTTGCGTCTGTCCGGCAGTAGTTTACCCATTTTTCGGTCTGGACGGTCAACTGTACGAACAAAGGTATACTCTATGGAACTTCAGTTCTCTAGAAGAGTACTCTCAGGTATCATTTTAACCCTTTTTTGGGCCCGGGGGACTAAATTTATGAAAAAGGAACCCCCACGGAATCCATAGTTAAGCTCTTTTCAGACTCCCTAAAATTGAAAAGATCGTCGAGTGACCTTATTCTTTCACACTCGTTAGACTGGTCCAGAAGAACATTCCTGACGGAGTCCATAGTTAAGATTTTTTCAGACTCCTTAAAAATGAAAAAACGGTCGAGTGATCTTGTCTTTCTCACACTCGTTAAAATGGTTTTGAATGGACGTCTTGTCGGTGCTAATTTACCCCTTTTTTGAACCAACTAGACTATCTTCAAAAAAGGTACCCCAATGGAGTCTCCTTTTACCCCTTTTTCGAACCAACTAGACTATCTTCGAAAAAGGTACCCCAATGGAGTCTCCTTTTACGTTTTTTCAGACTCTCTAAATATGAAAAACCATCGGGCTTACCTTCTCTAGGCTCGTTAAACTTACATCGAAGGACATTACCATTGTGTGTTTTGTTAACTGCCTTTGCATACTTGCGTCTTTGGTCTAAATTTCGACTCCATGTTGCTCCCAACTAAACCATCTGAAGCATACCTTATACGCAAGCCTTGTAGCACTTTGCCTCTGCGTCTTAACACCCTTGGCCCCCAGAGGATTTTTCCTGAGTATCATTATTCTAAACATCAGTCTTGTCCTTGCGCCTTGAACTTGTATGTTTGTAACACTCGTTCCTCCATTGTAACGTAACATTCCTTTATTCTTTTTTTCAAAATCATTGAAAAAGACAAAAAAAATCAAATATACCCCAAAAAGAGGAAGGGAAAAGTATTTTCTTTATTGCCAGCACAATAAGTCACCCTTGGATAAATCACATCTGTCAGTTTGTTCATCAAACTATGGGATGTAATACGACCTTAGGAAGTTGTTCTTGCTACATAGTGTTGTGTCCTCCTCCATTTGGTTATTCTTCCAAACATATGGAGAGTTTGCGTCGCCTCCTACCTCGTAAACTTATGTTAATGCCATGCTGCCTGAGTCTCATCATTTGTCATGCTGTTGTCCAAGGAAATTTTCTACCAAGCCTGAGTCAGCCCCTCTGCAGTTTGTCTCTTGCCCTCATACCCGGCCATCCTGAACGTTCAATCAAGTCTTTGTTCGAAATCAATGAAGCCTTCAGTCTGATCATCAAGATTCTCTAGTCCATGACCGACAAGCCATCCAAGACCTCTGGGTAGTGAAGTCGTACACTCATATTACACTCCTAACTAAGTTTTGAAGATTTTGAAGTTGTTGCTTGAGCTCTGAAGACCTCATCTCCAGCCATCAGGCCTTATCAACTTCTGAGAAGATGGATACTCTACCTGTAAATATTTTTTACTTCGAGATGTAGCTCCGCTGTGTATTGTTCGCGACTACACTTTATATAGTGATATGACATGGATCTACAGTGTATTTGATTGGTATCCAAGAGTTTACTCTATCTCGAGCATGGGTATGCCCGCCTCGGTGAGACAATTGTTATTTTTTGCAGATAGCGCCTCCCGATTTCTGGTTCCTGGGATCACTTGTTCGGCACATCAGTAAAGATTGGTAATGTATTTCGGCCATCAGATGCTCTTCTGACCTCACACATTAGGGGGCATCTATTATAACCCTAATTTGCACCATACATGCTTACCTGGCATCAGGCCATCTCAAATTCCTTCTTTACCAAAACACTATTGAACAACTCTTCTAAAAACTCCATTTTTAAAACTCCACGCTAGCTGACCCACTATAGCCCACGTGGATCTATAGTGTCCACGCTAGTTGGCCCACTACAGCCTGCGTGGACCTTCAAAAGCACAAAAAAAGGAAATTTGTTGACGGAACACGCAGCTTTGGGTGAGTTAACTGAATCTTCTGACCATGCATGGTCGAGGGTTCACCCAAATACCTAGCTTCTTCTAGCCCATAAAAGAAGGGTTAGGGGTCCTATTTGGAAGAGGAGAATAATAGTAAAGAAACAACAGTCGAACTTTTTCTGGCAACCTGGTGCCAATCAAACTCCAGGCCCCTTTTTCCCAGGTTATCACCAACAACCCAAACTACCTTTCCTGGAAACCTTATATTTGCCAGATTTGACAAGGTTGTTGAATGACCCTATCTGTCATGATCCATGTTGGCCTCCTATGCCGACGAAGTTGCCTTCAGACATACCAAAGTTTGAAGCCAAGCCTAACGAAGATCCAGGCGATCATGTGACTACCTTCCACCTTTGGTGCTCATCTAACTCTTTGAAAGATGACTATGTACAATTGTGATTGTTTCAACGTACTCTCATTAGGAGTGCCACAAAATGGTACATTGATCTCGACCGCTCAAGATATTATTCCTTCGGTGAACTGGCGATGGCTTTCCTAAACCATTTCCAGTTACCGGTGAGATACGACGCTGACACTGAATTGATGGCTAATTTCTCACAAACAAAAGTGGACCATATCTCTAATCACATCCGAGAATGGAGAGGTCAAAAGAGTTTAATTAAGGTACCAGTCCCACCAGCATTCCTGCTCAAGTGGTTCCTTAAGTCTTTGTTCCCACAATTGTCCAAAGATGTCACGACGTCAGGAGTATTTTCTGAAAAAGACGCCATCATGAGAGCTCAACAACTTGAGATAATCTATTCTTAGTCCAGTTTATTATACGAGATCTTTCCAAATGCGCCACGCTCAATACTTGATAAAACCAAACAGAGAGTTGAACCACATGCCGATGGTATTGTTGGTTCAGCACAAACAAAGCCTGCTGAGCAATTGACGAAGTAGTTGAGGTAGTTGTCTATACAACACACAGTGGCCATCCAAACTACTGCTTTGGCTGCTTCCCCTACCAAAACGTCAGATGTACACACAGTGCAATTGGATAATCCAAAGGCCACCTAGCAGCCTGAAGGAAAGAAAAACCAATGAAAGAAGGGTAAGGGGGATAAGAAACCCATTGATAATGTTGGCGGGGGCAATACTGAGAAACGAAAGGCGAGGTATCCGTGCAACTTGTGCGCAGAAGACCACCCGACCCATCTATGTCCTCAGCTTGCAGAAGCCCAAAATTTTGTGACACAAGAACAGCCTGCTGTGTTAACCAATCCATTTCAACATAGGCAAAATCTAACACAAGCGTCTGTAAGCGGAAGGGGGAATCCAAGCACCCTCTCCGTCTTCGAACAACCCTGCATCCGTGAATGTATATATGGTGAAGGGTGATGCTTTTATATCGACTAGAGCACATGACTATAGTAAACCAAGCACTTTTGAGAAGGGAAAAGAAGTCGAACTCCCATCTCTTCCTCTGCATATTGAGAATACGTTGGGCGAAACAATGACATGCATCCCCAAAGGCGCATTCAAAAAATCTTCTCACAACCAAAACGCAAGGGCCGCCCAGAACTATTCTTTGGTGGAGGATTTATCACAAACCCCTTGTGCGATGTCCGCTTTGGAGGTCCTCCAAAGCTTCCCTTACCAGAGGAAATCCTTGTTAACCACTTTAGGATCTACCGAGACTTGTAATCTGTGTACAATCATGTTGGATACAACCGAATTAAAACCTCGTATGCCTTACCACATAGCATTTAAGATAGTAGAGGCTTATCCCATGAAAACTTTTACTCGAAATATCTTCTACACGGTGGTTGATGAGGGTGCCTCGACATGCGTTATGTCGTTGGCATCTTGGAAGGTCGTTGGTCAGCCCATTTTGTCTCTGTCACCTACTCTCCTCACTGCTTTCAACAGTCGTTTGTTCCAACCACATGGTATCATTCCCTCTTTCCCTATGTAA
>JASDQU010689178.1:35826-52542 GCA_032191745.1 Picea mariana
GATTCATCAAGACCATTCAAAATAGCATTTTTAGCCCTTGAATTGTTTTCTATGAGTTTCTTTCCATCTCTATATGTTGGAGGAGTGGCAGGTGTTATGTATCCATCTAATACTGATTGCCAGACATCAAATCCATGTGCTTGTACATATGTTTTCATCTGTCTTCTCTAGAAGGCATAGTTTTGTCCATTAAATTGTGGTACCCCAATCTTAGAGTACTCCATGATATTCCTTCGAGTGATTAAACTGTTTTCTGAAGGACCTTCTTTGATATCAATTGTTGGAATACTAAGAGAGGGGGGTGAATCAATATTATGTAATATTTTACCACTTTTAATCAGAACATGTAATCATTAACTTTAGCAGCAGTATATCATCAATATATCAAGAGCAGTATCAATCAAGAGAGCATAGAAAATAACCACAGATACACAGTAAACCAGAATTTACATGGAACCAAAAATGTGAGAAAACCACATAATGCTTTCTTATATATCAAAGATTACACTCATAGGAAGCACTAACTTCCAAATTATCCAGCACCAACTAGAAGGAGACACCAACCCCCTGATTTATAGGCACCAACCTAAAGGAAGCACCAACTCCCTAATTTACAGGCACCAACCTGAAGGAACTATTGGCATGTTTACAAGCAGGTGTGCTTGTCATTGATGGCAAGATCAGAGTATGCAGTGATGGAAAAATAGGGACTACGTAAGCTCGGGAGGATAAGTGCAGAGGTGCATGCAGAGTGAAAGATTGTGCTTGATCATTTGATGGCAAACAGGTAGGCAAGGAAGATTAGGGACAAATTGATCTGACTCCATTTCAGAGTTTCGGATACCGGGAGGTGGAAGTGTCGAAACACTTCACCACAGGAGTCCCGGAATTGCGAAATACGAAATGCTGAAATCCCAGAAGCAGGAGACAGTTTCAGATACCGGGAGGTGGAAGTGTCAAAACACTTCACCATAGGAGTCCTAGAATCATGAAATGCCAAATGCCAAAATCCTGAAAGCAGGAGACAGTTTCGGATAACGGGAGGTGGAAGTGTCGAAACACTTCACCACAGGAGTCTCGGAATCACGAAATGCGAAATGTCGAAATCTCGAAAGAAAGAGACAATTTCGGATACCGGGAGGTGGAAGTGTCGAAACACTTCACCACAGGAGTCCTGGAATCGTGAAATGCGAAATGCTGAAATCCCAAAAGCAGGAGACAGTTTCAGATACCAGGAGGTGGAAGTGTTGAAATACTTCACCACAGGAGTCCTGAAATTGTGAAATGTGAAATGTTGAATCGTCGAAATACGAAACGACGAAATATCGAATCGTTAGTCTGAATCCATTAAGGAGTCCCGGATACCGAGAGTTGACGTGTCGAAACACTTCACCATAGGAGTGTTGAAATGTTGAATCATCGAAATACAAAACGACGAAATATTGGATCGTTGATCTGACTCCATTTTGGAGTCCCGGATACCGGGAGTTGTAGTGTCAAAACATTTCACCACAGGAGTGCCGAAATGTCGAATCGTCGAAATGCAAAACGATGAAATAATGGACCGTTGATCTGACTTTATTTTGGAGTTTCGGATACCGGGAGATGGAGGACTCAAGACCCGAGACTCTTCATCACAGGAGTTTCGAAGTGTCAAAATGCGAAATTGCAAAATACAGTTTTGAATAAGGCCTGGTCATCGTTGGTGGTCACATCGTCGAAGAGCTATAGAGAAGAGCTCGAAGAGATTGTCTCTCGTTTCGAAGTTTCAGGGATCGAAAGTTGGAAGATTCAGAGTGACTCACAACAGGAGTTCGCGACATGTGAAATCGCGAAATAGAAAAATGCGAAATGCTGAAATGATCAAAGCTAGTCCAGCTAAACTCCTTTTTTTGGAGTTTCGGGGATCGTGACATGGAGCATCAAGATAACTCTTTACCACAGGAAAGCTGAAATGTCGAATGCTAAAATGCCAAAATTTTGAAGTAGCCAATGGTCACCACCAATGGTCACGTAAGTGGAAGGAGCTAGCATAGCTAGGCTCATTTCAAGGTTCGCAATGTAACTGCTAGAAACCACTGATGGTTTCTATTATAACCCTAATTTGCACCATACATGCTTACCTGGCATCAGGCCATCTCAGATTCCTTCTTTTCCAAAACACTATTGAACAACTCTTTTAAAAACTCCATTTTTAAAAGTCCACGCTAGCTGACCCACTACAACCCACCTGGATCTACAGTGTCCATGCTAACTGGCCCACTACAGCCCGCGTGGACCTTCATAAGCACGAAAAAATGAAAATTGTCGATGGAACACATAGCTTTGGGTGAGTTAACTAAATCTTCTGGCCATGCATGGCTGAGGGTTCGCCCAAATACCTAGCTTCTTCTAGCATATAAAAGAAGGGTTAGGGGTCCTATTTGGAAGAGGAGAATAATAGTAAAGAAACTCTACCCAATTGTACACTCCCATTGTCCCAACCCTTTAGCCATCCTTGTGCAAAGAGAGATACAGAGCAAAGAAGTTGGAGGACAGTTGAAGAGGAGCCCAGGATCAGGTTCACGGAGTGGTGGCCAGTCTCAACATTGTAAGTTGATTCAATAAACTTAATAATATAGAAATTCTTTTCCCATCCCACTATATGAGTTCTTCATAGTTTAGTGAATATATGTTTGAATCTCTAACCCATTAATCTATAGAACAAATGCATGTAGATTTTGTTTTGTGTTTTGTATGTAGGTCAGTCTTGGGAGGATAGCTGCTAACAAGCGATCAAGTGTGGAGAAGGATCGACATCGAACGTCCGGAACAAGGTATGTTCGTTTAACCATGTATTTGCTTAAAAGAAATGAGGATTAGGTCTAGGACGACGGTAGAAAGTAGGAATCTTTCGGTCTTATCTACATGCATAATATAACCGTAAATGCTAGTTCGTAGGGGGATTTCCCACCACAACAGAATTGGCGACCATACTAAACATGAAAATATTGTCAAGCGATCTTGTGGCCCTTCACGCTCGTTAAACTAAAATTTGAAGTCGCGTCTGTCCAGCAGTAGTTTACCCATTTTTCGGTCCGGACGGTCAACTGTACGAACAAAGGTATACTCTATGGAACTTCAGTTCTCTAGAAGAGTACTCTCAGGTATCATTTTAACCCTTTTTTGGGCCTGGGGGACTAAATTTATGAAAAAGGAACCCCCACGGAATCCATATTTAAGCTCTTTTCAGACTCCCTAAAATTGAAAAGATCGTCGAGTGACCTTATTCTTTCACACTCGTTAAACTGGTCTAGAAGAACATTCCTGACGGAGTCCATAGTTAAGATTTTTTCAGACTCCTTAAAAATGAAAAAATGGTCGAGTGATCTTGTCTTTCTCACACTCGTTAAAATGGTTTTGAATGGACATCTTGTCGGTGCTAATTTACCCCTTTTTCGAACCAACTAGACTATCTTCGAAAAAGGTACCCCAATGGAGTCTCCTTTTACATTTTTTCAGACTCTCTAAATATGAAAAACCACCGGGCTTACCTTCTCTAGGCTCGTTAAACTTACATCGAAGGACATTACCATTGTGTGTTTTGTTAACTGCCTTTGCATACCTGCGTCTTTGGTCTAAATTTCGACTCCATGTTGCTCCCAACTAAACCATCTGAAGCATACCTTATACGCAAGCCTTGTAGCACTTTGCCTCTGCGTCTTAACACCCTTGGCCCCCAGAGGATTTTCCTGAGTATAATTATTTTGAACATCAGTCTTGTCCTTGCACCTTGAACTTGTATGTTTGTAACACTCGTTCCTCCATTGTAACATAACATTCCTTTATTCTTTTTTTCAAAATCATTGAAAAAGTCAAAAAAAAATCAAATATACCCCAAAAAGAGGAAGGGAAAAGTATTTTCTTTATTGCCAGCACAATAAGTCACCCTTGGATAAATCACATCTGTCAGTTTGTTCGTCAAACTATGGGATGTAATACAACCTTAGGAAGTTGTTCTTGCTACATAGAGTTGTGTCCTCCTCCGTTTGGTTATTCTTCCAAACATATGGAGAGTTTGCGTCGCCTCCTACCTCGTAAACTTATGTTAATGCCATGCTTCCTGAGTCTCATCATTTGTTGTGCTATTGTCCAAGGAAAGTTTCTACCAAGCCTGAGTCAGCCCCTCTGCAGTTTGTCTCTTGCCCTCATACCCGGCCATCATGAACGTTCAATCAAGTCTTTGTTCGAAATCAATGAAGCTTTCAGTATGATCATCAAGATTCTCTAGTCCATGACCGACAAGCCATCGAAGACCTCTGGGTAGTGAAGTCGTACACTCATATTACACTCCTAACCGAGTTTTGAAGATTTTGAAGTTGTTGCTAGAGCTCTGAAGACCTCATCTCCAGCCATCAGGCCTTATCAACTTCTGAGAAGATGGATACTCTACATGTAAATATTTTTGACTTCGAGATGTAGCTCCGCTATGTATTGTTCGCGACTACACTTTATATAGTGATATGACATGGATCTACAGTGTATTTGATTGGTATCCATGAGTTTACTCTATCCCGAGCATGGGTATGCCCACCTCGGTGAGACAATTGTTATTTTTTGCAGATAGCACCTCCCGATTTTTGGTTCCTGGGATCACTTGTTTGGCACATCAGTAAATATTGGTAATGTATTTCAGCCATCAGATGCTCTTCTGACCTCACACATTAGGGAGCATCTATTATAACCCTAATTTGCACCATACATGCTTACCTGGCATCAGGCCATCTCAGATTCCTTCTTTGCCAAAACACTACTGAACAACTCTTCTAAAAACTCCATTTTTAAAATTCCACGCTAGCTGACCCACTACAGCCCGCGTGGATCTATAGTTTCCACGCTAGTTGGCCCACTACAGCCTGTGTGGACCTTCAAAAGCACAAAAAAGGAAATTTGTTGACGGAACACACAGCTTTGGGTGAGTTAACTGAATCTTCTGACCATGCATGGTCGAGGGTTCACCCAAATACCTAGCTTCTTCTAGCCCATAAAAGAAGGGTTAGGGGTCCTATTTGGAAGAGGAGAATAATAGTAAAGAAACAACAGTCGAACTTTTTCTGGCAACCTGGTGCCAGTCAAACTCCAGGCCCCTTTTTCCCAGGTTATCACCAACAACCCAAACTACCTTTCCTGGAAACCTCGTATTTGCTAGATTTGAAAACTTTGTTGAATGACCCTATCTGTCATGATCCATGTTGGCCTCCTATGCCGATGAAGTTTCCTTCGGACATACCAAAGTTTGAAGCCAAGCCTAACGAAGATCTAGGCGATCATGTGACTACCTTCCACCTTTGGTGATCATCTAACTCTTTGAAAGATGACTCTGTACAATTGTGATTGTTTCAACGTACTCTCATTAGGAGTGCCACGAAATGGTACATTGAGCTTGAACACTCAAGATATTATTCCTTCGGCGAACTGGCAATGGCTTTCCTAAACCATTTCCAGTTACTGGTGAGATACGACGCTGACACTGAATTGATGGATAATTTCTCACAAACAAAAGTGGACCATATCTCTGATCACATCCGAGAATGGAGACGTCAAAAGAGTTTAATTAAGGTACCAATCCCACCAGCATTCCTGCTCAAGTGGTTCCTTAAGTCTTTGTTCCCACAGTTGTCCAAAGATGTCACGACGTCGGGAGTATTTTCTGAAAAAGATGCCATCATGAGAGCTCAACAACTTGAGATAATCTATTCTTAGTCCAGTTTATTATATGAGATCTTTCCAAATGCACCACACTCAATGCTTGATAAAACCAAACAGAGAGTTGAACCACATGCCGATGGTATTGTTGGTTCAGCACAAACAAAGCCTGCTGAGCAATTGACGAAGTAGTTGAGGTAGTTCTCTATACAACACACAGTGGCCAGCCAAACTACTGCTTTGGCTGCTTCCCCTACCAAAACGTCGGATGTACACACAGTGCAATTGGCTAATCCAAAGGCCACCCAACAGCCTGAAGGAAAGAAAAACCAACGAAAGAAGGGTAAGGGGGATAAGAAACCCATTGATAATGTTGGCGGGGGAAATACTGAGAAACGAAAGGCGAGGTATCCGTCCAACTTGTGCGCAGAAGACCACCTAACCCATCTATGTCCTCAGCTTGCAGAAGCCCAAAATTTTGTGACGCAGGAACAGCCTACTGTGTTAACCAATCCATTTCAACATAGGCAAAATCTAACACAAGCGTCTATAAGCAGAAGGGGGCATCCAAGCACCCTCTTCATCTTCGAACAACCCTGCATTCGTGAATGTATATATGGTGAAGGGTGATGCTTTTATATCGACTAGAGCGCATGACTATAGTAAACCAAGAACTTTTGAGAAGGGAAAATAAGTCGAACTCCCATCTCTTCCTCTGCAGATTGAGAATACGTTGGGCAAAACAATGACATGCATCCCTAAAGGCGCGTTCAAAAAATCTTCTCACAACCAAAACGCAAGGGCCACCTAGAACTATTCTTTGGTGGAGGATTTATCGCAAACCCCTTGTGCGATGTCCGCTTTGGAGGTCCTCCAAAGCTTCCCTTACTAGAGGAAATCCTTGTTAACCACTTTAGGATCTACCGAGACTTGTAATCTGTGTACAACCATGTTGGATACAACCAACTTAAAACCTCATCTGCCTTACCACATAGCATTTAATATAGTAGAGGCTTATCCCATGAAAACTTTTACTCGGAATATCTTCTACACGATGGTTGATGAGGGTGCCTCGACATGCGTTATGTCGTTGGCATCTTGGAAGGTCGTTGGTCAGCCCATTTTGTCTCTGTCACCTACTCTCCTCACTGCTTTCGACGGTCGTTTGTTTCAACCACATGGTATCATTCCCTCTTTCCCTGTGTAATTAGGAGGGAAGACCATGTGTGTCGAGGTAGAAGTAGTCGATGCGCTCCTCGACTATAACCTCTTGTTAGGGAGGAGTTCGACTTTTGCCATGCAAGTTGTGGTTGCTACAGTTTTCTAGGTCTTGTTGTTCCCACACGAGGGCCAGATTGTGACCATCGATCAATTGTCTTTCTCCAGACCTAACCCTTCATTGGGGGCATTCACAGTCCCGATGATTGATAATCCTCAACCAGGCGTGGTCAATGTAGGGGTGTGTTTGTGCCCATCTTTGATGTGTACCTTCGATTACCCACCCACTCAAGGCGATATCAAGTTTATCTCCAGTCATAATAAGGTTGAGATTTTTCAAGTTTCGTCGTTCCGCACGATTTACTTCAACGATACATGGATACTTCCTTCCCCATCGGCCACGATGGATGGGACAAGGCACCCGGGCACGTCCATGCCCTTGTCTGCAGCTGAAGTAGCGTACTCTTTAGTCCAACAAACTTCAGCCAATACAGATCCAACTCTACACAAAAGTTCGATCCACTTTTAGAGCCTATTTGAGCTCAGGGTTCTCTCACTGACACCGATTCATTGTACTTAGTCTTTCCCTCTGACGAAGCAGTAATTGAAGCAATGACTAGTTCATACAAACCCTGGGAAGATCTTCATCACAGGTCATACTTCCTCCCATAGTTAAGCCGAATCGAAGCAGGAGAATTCACCGTGACTATGATGGGAGATAGGTCTTGTCCTATTAATCCCTTAGCTACACACGAGGTTTATGTTGAGGGTAATATGGAAACCATCGTTGAAACCATACCGATCAATATCTTTTGAAACCCTAGTGTTGTGGAGAATGTTTTCATCGGAGCTGACTGCTCCCCCGGAGAGATTCAACTCTATACAGATCTGTTTAAAGAATTTCGCGACGTTTTTGCCTAGTCTTACGAGGAATGCCAACATCGATCCAAAAATAGTTGAACATGAAATCACAACTTATCCAGATACCAAGTCTATCCGGCAGAAGCTTCATCTAGTTAACCCCAAGAAAGCAACAGCCATTAAGGTTGAGGTTGAGAAACTGCTAAAAGCCAGTTTTATCTATCCTATCCATTTGACCTAATGGGTGTCAAACCCTGTGCCGGTCAATAAAAAACAAGGCACAATTCGTGTATGTACAGACTTTCATGATTTGAACAAGGCCTGTCCCAAAGATAATTTTCCCACACCATTCATCGATCAGATAATGGATGAATGTGCGGGTTGTGAGGCCTTCTCTTTCATGGATGGTTTTTCGAGATATAACCAAATACAAATCAAACCTGAAGACCAGCACAAAACAACATTCATCTGTCCATGGGGTACATTCATGTATCATAAGATGCCTTTTGGTCTAAAAAATGTTGGAGCCACCTTTCAGCGGACCATGTCTTTTGCTTTCCATGACCTAAAGCATATAGTCGAGGCCTATTTAGATGATTTAGCATATCGATCTCGCAAGAGAACGAATCATCCCACAAACCTCCGACGTATCTTTGAGCGTTGTCGCTACTTCCGGATTCGCTTGAATCCAATCAAGTGCAGCTTTTGCGTAACATCAAGATGTTTGTTAGGTTTCATAGTGTCAACAATAGGGATCACAGTTGATCCTCTCAAGGTTGAGGCAATAATTCAGTTTCCCCCCCCCCCATGCACAATCCTTCAACTTCAGAGTCTACAGGGCAAGGCAAATTTTTTAAGATGCTTCATCACTAACTATTTCGAGATCACCAAGAGCTTTATGCACTTACTTAAGAAAGGCGTTCCTTTTTATTGGGACGATGTCGCTCAATTCTCTTTCATCGCATTGAAACATGCACTCACAACTGCCCCTCTGCTTCGACCACCTAACTATAACAAGGATTTCTTATTATATCTGGTTGTGGCAGAGTCAACCATTGACATGGTCTTAGTTCAGGAAGATGACTTGTTCTCAGAATATGTTATCTATTACCTGATCCGAGGCCTCGTAGGACTGGAACTCAATTATTCTCATATCGAAAAACTTGTGTTGGCAGCAGTCCATGGTGTTCAACGGTTCCATCATTATGTTCTGTTTCATAAGACCACCGTCATTGTTGTCGTGAATCCATTTCAGTACATGTTGACACAACGGGTAATAGGTGAAAAAATCAGTAAATAGATAGTAGTCCTCCGAGAGTTTGACTTAGATTTCGTTTCAACGAAATCCAAAAAGTCACTGGTCTTCACAGAACTTATTTCGGAACTTTCAGTTGAGTCAGGTGATCTTGTGCCCAAAGAGTTGCTTATCAGAGGAGATATGTTTTTTATCACCTCTTGGGATCCCTGGTATGGAGATATACTTATCTATCTCTAGACTTTGAAGTGCCCCACCTCTACTTCTCGTGATGAGCATCGACGCATACGCCATCAGGCTAAGAATTATCTCATACTCGATGATACATTGTATCATAGAGGTGTAGACTGCATCCTACGTCGATGTCTCACTCACGAAGAAGCAGTTATCGTGCTTAACGATTGCCATATCGGAGCCTGTGGCGGTCATTTGTCTGGGTTGGAAATAGCCCAAAAGATTCTACAATCAGGTTACTTCTGGCCAACATTTATCAAAGATTGTATCGAATCGGTCAAGAAATGCCACCCGTACCAAATCTTGTCTCGAAAGATGAGGTCACATCCCGCTCCCATGTTTCCTATCATCACAGTTGGTCCCTTCACCAAGTGGGGGATTGATTACACTACATGCAACCCTCCTTTAGCAAGGGGGCACCGCTATATCATCGTAGTTTTATACTACTTCACAAAGTGGGTTGAATCTATGCCAACATTTAAAGATGATGGAGAGACTGCAGCTCTCTTTTTATTCAATCAGATAATAGCAAGGTTCGGCGTCCCGAGGGAGATTGTCACTAACCATGGCAGTCACTTTCAGAACCAGATGATGACTAAGTTAACATCAAAGCCTTGGTTACGAAAAGAAAATTCATCACCCTACTACCCCCAAGCAAATGGTCAGGTGGAAGTTGTAAACAAATCTCTTAAGACCATCCTACAACGAACAATCAACTCAGCCAAGTCAAATTGGCATTTGATGTTGTACTCAGCATTATGGGCCTACCGAACGTCTGTTAAGACTGCAACTGGTTTCTCACCTTTTCAACTCGTATACGGGCTGGAAGCAGTCTTGCCTATTGAATGTCATATCACATCCCTAAAGTTGGCAGTAAAATTATTTCCAAACACTTCTCCACTTGAAGAACGGTTAGTATACCTTGAGCAGCTCAATGAGCAGCATCGTGATGCGGCCCTGGCCAATGAGACTCACAAACATAAAATCAAGTGTCATTATGATAGGTTTATTCGTCCTTGGATTTTCTCTGAAGGCGACCTTGTCCTGGTCTATGACCAAGATAAGGACCCCCCCTGGTGGCAGGAAAATTCAAACCCGTGTGGTTTGGACCTTTCATCATAAAAGAGGTTTTAAAAAAGGGCGCTTATTATCTGGTTGACTTTGAAGGGAATGCTTTGGAAGAGCCTAGAAATGGGCTCTACCTCAAGAAGTATTACTCACAGATAGGTCACCATGGGTAACTTTTTTTAACATATGTATAGTCTTTGTACTATTACTTTCTAGTTTCTTTTAGTGTTATGAATGTGTCAATAATGTTATCTTTCGTCATTGTGGCAGATGTCAAGTGATTATGAGGTGTTCATTAGGTATGCAGACGGTGCTAGCCAGCACACTTAGAGGCTTTCCTCCGCAACTTGGGTAATATTTACACCTCAAGGCCAGTTATTATCTTCTAGAGGTATATGCTTAGGTGACACCACAAACAATGTCACCGAGTATAGTGCAGTTATTGAGTTGCTTCGTGACACTTTGTCATTTGGTATCTCTCATCTCCGGGTCTATCTCGATGCTCAATTGGTTGTGTCTCATTTAAACAGAGTATACCGGGTTCATGATCCGACTTTACACCGACGATTCCTTAGGGTACGTCTCTTAGAATGAAACTTTGATTATATATATTTTCATGTTCCTAGGAGATTAAACCAAGTTACAGATACTCTAGCTAATCAAATTTTAGATTGGCATCTTGCACACATATGAAGGAATATTCACATAAACATGTAAATACATTTTTTGCACACATGATCCATAAGACACAAAAGACATAAAAATCCATACATAATATCATAAAGTAACTAGAGTACACAAATGGACGCAAGCGCCTCAAAAATATGACCAATAACGAGTCACGGGGCTTATGCCCTCAAAAAATATATACAAGTAGTGCTCGTGGCATGTGAAATGTCTAGCAAAGGTCAGGGCCTGTGGGCCCTGTTATACTGATCCACAGCATCGGCTAAACGTTGAAACAACTGGACCCATGTCTGTGGTGCCCCACTACATGAGGCTGCATAGATGGTGGCAGGTCATCAATCTCTACCATAGGGACCGTGCGAGTGAGCGCAGTAAAGTTCCGCTCGACTCGTCTCAATACCCTCTCAGCCTCCTCAGCTGGAAGATCTCCTTCTACTACTGGTCCCCCTGCAGTAGTAGGTGCGGCCCCTGGTCGAGGACGACGCATGTTCCTCACATATTCAGTAGGTCGCACTGGTCCCACATCTGCATGCAACAAACACATATCCATCAAATACTCTGGCATAAAAAAATGATATATAACAAAACAACATAAAAATTACATATGTTTAACAAAAACAAAAAATAATGAAGTAAACTTACCCATCTCTCCTCGCTCCTCACCAGGAGGTACTGGTATCTCAGGGTCTCTCGAGAAATCAATCCCGGCATAGGAGTAATCCTCTATAACAGGGATCTGTCGTGACAACCACACGAGGAAATCATCGTCGAAGGACTCATGGGTCCTTCCGCCACCCTGTCGCAGAAGTAACACTGCCCATCTACACATAGTAGGAAGAGAGGCATGATGTCCTCGTACCACTACTCGAGGACTGAAGCTCGGAACTCTCTCAAAGAAGAAAGAGCATAGAACGGTCATGAACCCAAAGTTCCTCTGTGTCCGCAAATGACAATCTGTTAACTGCCTCTTCATACACTCAAGCAATGTGGTACTCCAATCAAATATTTGTGCATTTAAGAACTGGACTGCACAGTTCATTTGTGCATGGGACACCTGATGTAGAGCCGCAGAACCAGTGATTCACCCAATAAGCAACACTATCACCTGTAGCGATAAGTCAATAATCTTTCTTATGGGCACCTGTGAGCTCGAGCGGTCTGTATCAGCCTCACAGTAAAGACCTATCAACTCCGCTATGTTATGTGGCCCCAAAGGAAAAGTTCAGAAGTTGACTGGTTCCCCTCTCCGGAAGAGGCCAGTCAAAAAATAAATGTCCTCGGTCATGGGCACCAGTAACTACCCCTCTGACATGAATGCCTCTGCATCTGGATGCCAGTAGTCAACCAAGGCATTCAGTAGCCTAGGTTGTGCCCGCATAAAAGGACATAGGAAGAACTTGAGTAACCCATATTGCATCAAGGCAACCACGGCATTGGGGTCTTCCCCGACCAACTCACTAACCTCTTCATGCTCTCTTTCTCTCCAGTGGACATACATCCTACAAAACACCAAGGTTTAGGAGGGTTAACCCTTGTTTTTTAAGCTTTTTTCATTCAACAGGGGGGTCCACACGGGTTGTAATAGTGACAGTCACGTGTACACACGTGTAGAGTTTACTCTGCCTGAATGTACATGTGGCCTATCCTGAGACAGCCCGCATGGACCTAGGGCCGACCTTTTGAAGGTCGACGCCACCCCAAAAAATGAAACCTAAAGAAAAAAGAAAGACTTAAAATGAAAGATAAGAGAGTTTGTACTTGCTTGGTCCAGACAGAAGTTCGTTTCATCCACTGTAGCTCCCGAAATCACCACTTTTGACATAGGGGGTTTTTTGGCTCCAGAGTCAATTTCCAAATCAGCAATGGTGATAATGAGCTGCCAGCTTCTATTTATAGAATTTTTGGCCTCTTTTTGTCACTTTTTTGGGCTCACTTATCATTTTCTTTAAACCAAAAACCATTTAGAGTGATTCAGGAGTTGCATGGGAGGGATATGATCGGGTATCAGGATAGTTTTTTGGAGTTTTGGGTAATTTTCGACGGTCTGTGAAAAATTTTGTCCGAGGATCAACTTGAGCATGTAGGTTAGGTTTCTACCCTGACTTTTGTATCTCATTGTCTTTTTCCTTTGCCATAGGATCGATCCCATCAGGTTGTGACACAGAACCATTATAGCTTCTTTAGAAGTGTCGCGACTTGGTGGTAGAGCTTACCGGAACATGGATGCTCTAGGTAAATCCTAGTTGCATTATGGTATCCATGTTGTCTCTAATCACTGTAGGCTTGAGAGTCCTTGTTGTTTTTTCTGATTATGAGTTTGAGCCTCATTTTCATTTTCACTCTTGACCTCACCCTAGAAACTCCCAAAAGATATAACGGGTCTTATTTTAAGCCCTTTTCAGGCCCTCTAAACCTAAAAAGATTGACGAGCGATCTTGTGGCCCTTCACGCTTGTTAAACTGAAATTTGAAGTCGCATCTGTCCGGCGGTAGTTTACTCCTTTTTCAGTCCGGATGGTCAACTGTACAAACAAAGTTATACTCTATGGAACTTCAGTTCTCTACAAGAGTACTCTCAAGTATCATTTTAACCCTTTTTTGGGCCTGGGGGACTAAATTTACAAAAAAGGAACCCCCACGGAGTCCATAGTTAAGCTCTTTTCAGACTCCCTAAAATTGAAAAGATCATCGAGTGACCTTATTCTTTCACACTCGTTAAACTGGTCCAGAAGAAAATTCCTGACGGAGTCCATAGTTAAGCTTTTTTTAGACTCCTTAAAAATGAAAAAACGGCCGAGTGATCTTGTGTTTCTCACACTCGTTGAAATGGTTTTGAATAGACGTCTTGTCGGTGCTAATTTACCCCTTTTTCGAACCGACTAGACTATCTTCGAAAAAGGTACCCCAATGGAGTCTCCTTTTATGTTTTTTCAGACTCTCTAAATATGAAAAACCACCGAGCTTACCTTCTCTGGGCTCGCTAAACTTACATCGAAGGACGTTACCATTGTGTGTTTTGTTAACCACGTTTTCATACCTACGTCTTTGGTCTAAATGTCGGCTCCATGTTGCTCCCAACTGAACCATCTGAAGCATACCTTATACGCAAGCCTTGTAGCACTTTGCCTCTGCGTCTTAACACCCTTGGCCCCCGGAGGATTTTTCCCAAGTATCATTATTCTGAACATCAATCTTGTCCTTGTGCCTTGAACTTGTATGTTTGTAACACTCATTCCTCCATTGTAACGTAACATTCCTTTATTATTTTTTTCAAAATCATTGAAAAAGACAAAAAAAAATCAAATATACCCCAAAAAGAGGAAGGGAAAGTATTTTCTTTATTGCCAGCACAATAAGTCGCCCTTGGATAAAGCACATATGTCCATTTGTTCATCAAACTATGGGATGTAATACGACCTTAGGAATTTGTTCTCGCTACATAGAGTTGTGTCCTCCTCCATTTGGTTATTCTTCCAAACATATGGAGAGTTTGTGTTGACTCCTGCCTTGTAAACTTATGTTAATGCCATGCTGCCTGAGTCTCATCATTTTTTGTGTTGTTGTCAAAGGGAAGTTTCTACCAAGCCTAAGTCAGCCCCTCTGCAGTTTGTCTCTTGCCCTCATACCCGGCCATCCTGAACGTCCAATCAAGTCTTTGTTCGAAATCAATGAAGCCTTCAGTCTAATCATCAAGATTCTCTAGTCCATGACCGACGAGCCATCGAATACCTCTGGGTAGTGAAGTCGTACACTCATATTACACTCCTACCCAAGTTTTGAAGATTTTGAAGTTGTTTCTCGATCTCTGAAGACCGCATCTCCAACCATCAGACCTTATCGGCTTCTGAGAAGAAGGATACTCTATATGTATATCTTTTTTATTTCGAGATGTAGCTTCGATGTGTATTGTTCGTGGCTACACTTTATATAGTGATATGACATGGATCTATATTTGATTGGTAGCCATGAGTTTATTCTATCCAGAGCATGGGTATGCCCGCCTCGGTGAGACAATTGTTATTTTTTGCAGACGACGCCTTCCGATTTCTAGTTCCTGGACTCACTTGTTCGGCACATCAGTAAAGATTGGTAATGTATTTCGGCCATCAGATGCTCTTCTGACCTCACACATTAGGGGGCATCTATTATAATCCTAATTTGCACCATACATGCTTACCTGGCATCAGGCCATCTCAGATTCCTTCTTTGCCAAAACACTATTGAACAACTCTTCTAAAAACTCCATTTTTAAAAGTCCACACTAGCTGACCCACTACAACCCACGTGGATCTACAGTGTCCATGCTAGCTAGCCCACTACAGACTGTGTGGACCTTCAGAAGCATGAAAAAAGGAAAGTTTTCGATGGAACACATAGCTTTGGGTGAGTTAACTGAATCTTCTAGCCATGCATGGCTGAGGGTTCACCCAAATACCTAGCTTCTTCTAGCCTATAAAAGAAGGGTTAGGGGTCCTATTTGAAAGAGGAGAATAATAGTAAAGAAACTCTACCCAATTGTACATTCCCATTGTCCCAACCCTTTAGCCATCCTTGTGCAAAGAGAGATACAGAGCAAAGAAGTTGGAGGATAGTTGAAGAGGAGCCGAGGATCAGGTTCGCGAAGAGGTGGCCAGTCTCAACATTGTAAGTTGATTCATTAAAGTTAATAATAAAGAAATGCTTTTCCCGTACCACTATATGAGTTCTTCATAGTTTAGTGACTATATGTTTGAATCTCTAACCCATTAATCTGGAGAACAAATGCATGTAGAGTTTGTTGCTTGTTTTGTACGCAGGTCAGTCTTGGGAGGATAGCTGCTAACAAGCGATCAAGCGTGGAGAAGGATCGACATCGAATGTCTAGAACAAGGTATGTTCGTTTAACCATTTATTCGCTTAAAAGAAATGGGGATTAGATCTGGGACGATGGTAGAAAATAAGATTATTTCGGTCTTATCTACATGCATAATATAACCCTAAATGCTAGTCCGTAGGGGGATTTCCCACCACAACAGTTTCTGCCAGAGGACTAGAAGAGACTTTTGTGTGATTGTCAGAGGAGTTGAAGAGTCTCAAGGAATCTGCCAGTGGAATGAAGACTGGTCATAGAGGCGATTGACAAATGGAAAAGCATTGAAGCCTGTAACTGTAACAAAGAGGTTGAGCTCGACTGTAACAGAGAAGACGAAGAGTCTCAACTGTTGAAGAGGTGAAGGAATCTCGGCATAACACCCAGCGATGATGAACGGATGGGTCGAACTGCCAGAGAAATATAAGAGGTGGAATGATGATCAGGCAGAGCACTCGAGATGGGGAGTGCATGCAGAAGCATTGTGAGATAGCATGCACAAGGTGCATAGAGACTATAAGTATGCAGAACAAAGAAGAGATGCAGTTGTTGTTGTTGTGAGTGATTCAGGCATGAAGAAGGAGGAGTGTGCAGCAGCTGAAAGAGAGAGAAGAGGAATGGTGCATTGTATGGAGATGGCGCATAGAGCATAAAAGGCATAAGCACAGAAAGCGCAAGGAGGTGTGAAGCAAGACAGTGAGACAGTAAATGAAGGTTGAAGTGCTCTTATAGAAGAAAACAGAAGATCAGAAAATGCAAGAAGATGCAAACAGAGAGACACTGATATAGGAGAGTAGAGCAGCATAGAAGAACAGTGATAATCAAGGTAAGCCAATGATAAATATTGTATCACTGTGATA
>JASDQU010689179.1:27791-38624 GCA_032191745.1 Picea mariana
AAACTTCGTCCTGAATTTTCGTAGTAAATAAGTGTCGAAATAAAGTGTATCACAGTATCATAAGTCTATTTATCAAACAAAAATGGAAACTGTTGGCGCATATCATATGCGTCCTCCCAAGTCGTCGAGTGCGGACTATAGTTGTCCCACTTGACCTTGACCTGATCTACTGTTCGACATCATAGTTTTCGAATGCGATGGTCCAGGATGTGGATTGGCTCTGTTGTGAGCGCACCCTCATCATATACCTGCAAGTAACTCATGTCAATAACATGTGTAGGATCACTAATATAATTTCTCAAAACAGATACGTAAAAAACATCGTGCATACGTCTCAAAGAATCAGGCAAGGCTAGTCGATAAGCCATAGGCCCCTTCTTTTCCAAAATATCAAAAGGTCCCATGAACCTAGGAGAGAGTTTAGCACCCTTTCCAAACTTGATCGAAATCTTATGCGGTTTCACCCACAAGAATACTTGATAGCCAACATCGTAACTACGGTCGACATGATGCACATCAGCACAACTCTTTTGTCGATCATGTGCTTCCTTGATCCTTTGTCTTATAGTTTTCATTTGATATTCCATTTATTGGATCGCTTCCGGTCCCTCCGGGACCCTATACTAAATCCGATCCCAGCTCAAAGGCATTCGACATGGTTGCTCGTAAAGAAACTCAAAAGGCACCATATTAATGGTGCTTTGATAACTGTTGTTATACACAAATTCTACCAGTGGCAAGAATTCTTCCCAATGCTTCTGTTGGTCCATCACGTGCATGCACAACATATCCTCCAAAATTTGGTTTTTTCATTCGGTCTGCCCGTCTGTCTCTGGGTGATACGCGGTACTAAAGTTAAGTTAGGTTCCTAAGGCCTCTTGGAAACTAGTCCAAAATCGTCCAGTAAACATCGATCCTCAATCATATATAATCCTCTTATGCACGCCATGCAGCCTCACAATCTCGCTGATGAAAACTCTAGCTATGTCAGGTGCCTGATATGTCATACGCACAGGAATAAAATGAGTACTCTTCGTCGAAGTGTCGACTACCACAAAAATCGAGTCGTGTCTCCTTGCCGTCAGCGGAAATCCAACAATGAAATCCATCGAAATGACCTCCCATTTCGATTCTGGAATTGCATGTGGCTGTAGTAATCATGTCGGATGTCTATGTTCAGCCTTCACCTGCTGACATTATATACATCTTGCCACGTAGTTGACTATGTTTGACTTCATTCCTTTCCATAAGAATAAGGGTTTAAGGTCTGCCCTCATCTTCGTGACTCCCGGGTGAGCCATGTACACTACTATGTGAGCCTCGTTTAGGATCAAACTCCTCAACTCGTCATTGAGCGATACGTAAATTTGACTTTTAAATCTCAATAATATGTCATTGTCCATAGTAAATCCTTCAAATTTTGGCACCATCATTGTGTTTTGTCCAATAAAATCCTTCACCTCTTTGTACCAGTCATCATCGCATTGTAAGTTTAGAATCTTTTCACATAGATTCATCTAAAGAAGCATCACCAAAAATATGCATGGTCTCTGACTCAACGCATCCGCCACTCTATTCATTTTTCCCTTTATGTAAGTAATCTTGAAATCGTACTCACTAAGCAATTCCGACCAACGTCGTTATCATGCGTTCAAATCGCTTTGTGTAAAGATGTGTTGTAGTCCATAGTGGTCTGTTTTTAGTTCAAATTTTCGTCCAATAAGGTAGTGTCTCCAAACTCTCAAGACATAAACAATGGCTAATAACTCAAAATCATGCACCGCATAGTTCTCCTCATTCCTTCTCAACTTTCTCAAGATGTAAGCGATCACTCCATCATATTGCATCAAGACTCTGCCTAAGCCTTCCTTGGATGCGTCAGTGTAAACCAAGAATTTCGCGTCCATGTCAGGGACCTTTAGTATCGATGTTGTTTTCAATAGCTCCTTGAGACTCCGAAATTCTTCCACGCATTTCTCGGTCCAAACAAACTTCTTTTTCTTCTTCTACAATTTCGTGATTGGATTTTCTATATTCAAAAAACCCTCGACGAACCGTCGATAGTATCCCGCCAAACCCATGAAACTATGCACTTTGGGGACATTTGTCAGCGCAGGCCATTCCATAATAGCTTCGATCTTTGTTGGATCCACGACGATACCTTCGTTGGAGATGACATGCCCTACGTAGTGAATCTTTGATTGATAAAATAAGCATTTAAACAACTTCCCATACAATTTGTTCTCTCGTAGACACTGTAGTACCATGCACAAGTTCTCATCATGCTCCTCCATCGTCTGAGAGTAAATCAAAATATCGTCAATGAATACTTGGACGAACTTGTCCAAGTATTCGTGGAACACCCCATTCATCAAACTCATAAATACCCCAAGGGCGTTTGTCAGTCCAAAAGGTAAAATAGTAAAATTGTAATGTCCAAACCTCGTCTTAAAGGTGGTATTAAGGACGTCGTCCTCCTTGATCCGTAATTGGTGATACCGTGACCTCAAGTCTATTTTTGAAAACACCATCGCACCATTCATCTGATCAAACAGATCATCAATCCTTGGCAATGGATATTGATTCTTGATTGTTGCCTTGCTCAATTGACGGTAGTCAATGTAAAATATCCATGACCCATCCTTATTTCGTATGAAAATAATAGGCACACCCCACGATGACACACTCGGACGTATAAGTCCTAGGTCCAGCAACTCATTCAGTTGCATTTTCAACTCTTGTAACTCCGAGGTCACCATCCAATAAGGCATTCTTGCTATCGGTTTAGTCCCCGTTTTTAGGTCTATGGTAAATTCCAACTTCCTCTCCGGTGGCATCCCAAGTAAATCTTTAGGGAAGATGTCCACAAACTCTCTCACCAACGGAAGGTGTTCTAGACCTTCCGCTACTCCCTTCTCGTTTAACACAAGGATCACATAAATCTTACATCCCTTACACATGCTCTTTTGTAGCTGTAAGGAAGAGATGAAAATCAGTGAAACTCTCTGGTTCCAACCTACAATCACACGTCTCTGACCCTCATCATCGACCAAGCTCAATCGTTTCATCTTGTAGTTGAGTATCGCCTCATGTGATTCCAACTAGTGCATACCGATCACAACATCATAAGATCCTAAGATCATGACGTACAGGTTGGCCCTAGTGACAAACTCTCCCAGGTTAAGGCTACAGCCTGTAACCTTCCCATCAACCTTTTGTTTGGCTCCCAAATCCATTTCTACAAACATAAACTCATCATGCTCGACTGCCTTTACCTTAATTCTTTTTAGCATTTCACCATAAATGAAACTCTCGATAGCACAGAGATCTATGAAAATACTAAGGGTCTGGTCAAAGACGATACCTGACGTCTCGAACATAGTTGACTGATACTCTACTTGGCGGTTATTCATCGTTTTATGAATCTGATGGGTCTTTCCCAAATCTCCCATGGTAGTGGGTCTGGCTGATATAGATGCTCTAGTCCTCTCCACTGGAAAGTTGCTTTGTTAATGTGGCTCCCCACATGTACAACACCCTTTCTTCAGTGCAGTACTCCTAGTATCTGAAGTAGAAGTTGATGGTCCACTGACCTAGAACCCTGGTCTGTTTTGTTGAACAGGCCTAAATTGTTGTTATTGCAGTCGATGTTGCTGTTGGTGTTGTGGTCCTTGGTAAGGAGTCCACTGCTGAGGTGTTGTTCATTGAGGTGTAGTGAAAGTGGATCCTCTCTGGAAGCCACGATATCCTGGTGAGTGTCTAGCTGGTGTCTAATGTTGTTGTGTGCCAGATGAGTCCTGCTCTGAGCTCCACTGATAAGGTCCTCCTCTACTATGAGGGCCTTCTAGACGACATCATGCAAGGTTTGAGGCATCAGAATCCCAACCTTTGCACGAAGGCTGACATTAAGGCCAAACATGAACCTCTTGACCTTAAGTTTCTCAGTATTCAGGTGTAGATCATACCAAAGAAGTTCCATAAAACGGGCCTCGTACTCGGGCACCATACGATCGCCCTGTCGCAAGGCGTTGAATTTTTTGAGTTGATGCTCAATGAATTCCTCTGATAGATACCTCTCTCAGAACCATTCCTCGAGCAATTCCCATGACACATCTTCCATGGCCATGTTCAATTGTGGCATGAGCGTCTTCCACCATAGAAGAGCACTCCCCTTTAGTTGAAAGACCGCCATGTGGACCTTCATGTTGGAGGTATATTCATGAAGTGAAAAGCACATTTCCATATTCTCCAACCATGCCTAAGTGGCTGCACCATCCGGGGCACCAAAGAACTCAGGAAATTTGAATTTCTCGAGTTCGCGGTGAATACTACCAGTACCGATCAAAGTGCGTACTAGACCCTCAGGGGGTGCTGACACCTTGGCCTCATCTCTATCCAAATGGTTGATCAGTGCCTCAGAAATCTGCTGAAAAAATCTCATTAGCCCAACCACATCACCCACAACTATTTGTTCCTGCCTAACAACATGTTCGTTTCCCTAGGGATTAGACCCCTCGAGCGTGGATGCTACTGGAGGCATCACGCCTCCTCCCCTAGCACCACATTGTCTACCTCTATGACATCCTCTAACCATGACTACCTACACAAACACAAATCAATTTAATTAACAACATTACAATCAAATACCCAATCAACGAAAATTGTAGTGATCGAAAGTCGCGGGTCGAACTGGCTCTGATACCATATGTAACGACCCCAATTCGTTACAACTACATGCGATGCAAAGAAAGTGAAAATATTTTTATTTTTTTTAAAGAGGGAGGCAATCAATGACAAAAATTAATCAACACAATTCGACGACGAACACAGGTGATGCATTCAAGCTACGAACAACAATGACTCAACATACTAGCACATCATGCAACTGGACGAAACATGTGATAATCAATAGACAGATAAAAATGACTACCCACCCAACACAAGCAAGACAATGCCTACAAGCTAAAGGTCAACATCAACAAACCCGACACAACGGCTTTGACGACCAATAACTAGGAACCTCTACGACACGCAAAAGCAAACGCATTAAGGCGTTAAAAAACCAAGTACCAACCTCAATTAAAACGAACAATACACCCACATCGGGAAGCACAAGAGTCTGACCAGGTTATCATTCACATCTATCCCTCAGGGAGCACAATGATCCCCTCATCAGGAATCATGTCGTCACAAGGCGATAGGCGAGATAGTAACCAAGATGCGACATAAAATATCTAGACCAATAATCCAAGAAAAATCGAGTGCGCTAGGAGACCGAATTAACTGTCAAAAATACATGAAGACTAAACCCAAGCACCTAATCAGCAAGTCAACAAGACGCAAGGGAAATCTAACTACTATAACCATCATACATCACCTTAAATTCCAAGGCAATCCTACATCAACATGGTTCATGACTCCAAGGAAGCTAATATTTCGCCAATCATACCTCACATTAATTTCCTGAATCCACATAATTCATACATTCCTTAGACTGATCTGTCTTTACCATTTATGGAATAACTACTTGTTTTTTTTTTGCATTCAAGGGTGAACTAAAATATGCACTTAACATAATCAATACTAATACTGGTGTAATGAGGAATCTAATGATGAATTACACCATGTTCACATAGTAAGAAGTATATTCTCTTATAAGTACTAGTTATTCTAGGGTAACACTTGACTACATCATTCTATACACATTAAAAATAATTATTATTAACAAAAGTTCATTAATTATAAAAATTATTGTCTATTAAAAATTTATTGTTTATTAAATATACGTTATTGTTGTTTATTAGAAGTATGATATCGATGTCTAGTAAACACATGGTATTACTGTCTATTAAATATATGTTGTCAACAACAACGACGTTGTCTATTAACACATGATATTGTTGTCTATTAAATGAATGGCATCGTTGTCTATTATCAATAAGATTCTTAACTATATGATCCATAAATATCGTTGGGTAAATAACAATATGGATGAAATTTACTGTAAATAGCATCATTGTGTGAATAACATTTACGGTGTGAATAGGGTGCGATCATACCAACGTCAATGCACTGGATCCCATCAAAACTCTGCAGTTAAGCGCGCTTGGGCTAGAGTAGTACTGGGATGGGTGACCTCCTAGGAAGTCCTAGTGTTCCACCCTCCCCCCTTTTTGATATCAACGCAGGGAGACGTCTGGAAATGCTGGAAAATGACATCACTTCCACAAAATTCGGACTATCTTAGGAGCTAGGGAAACTGCGCAAGGATATCAAAGACCCAAAGAAAGAATTTAAAGAAAGGGTCAGTAATTTGGAACAACAGATGGAGAATTTGAATAAAGAATGGAAGCAGGAAAGGGATCAGTCCAAGAAGGGAGGCTCCAAGTAATTTGGTAAGCAACACCTACGCCAGGAACTAGCCTCTACAAATAACTCTGCGAGGAAGGTGTTTTGTATAGAACCTCCGCATTTAACAACTATGTTAGAACTATTTTTCCTCCACCAGACAGGAGAGTATAACCTCCTGGCCTTGTAGTTGTTTAGTCATGATTGGCTAAGTTCATATGTAACAGAACCAGTGGCTTGCCACTGCTTTTCTATAATAAAATCCCATTATCTGTTCTTGTCAAAAAAAAAAAAAAACATTTACTGTGTGAATAAATATCGTTGTGTGAATAACATTTACTGTGGAAATAACAATATCATTGTGTGGATAACATTTACTGTGTAAATAACAATATCGATGTGTGGATAAAATTTACTGTGTAAATAACAATATGGATAAAATCTATTGTGAGTAACATCGCTATGTAAATAACATTTACTGTGTGAATAAATATCGTTGTCAAAGTATATACAGATTGTTGTCAGTCAATCATTATTACAAAAAGGGAAATCATTAGCATACACAATAAACAACACAACAATTACAAACACCACAATTACACAGTCACAAAAACGCAACTATTACACAGCCATAAAACACACTACTACATGGTCACAAACACAACCAAAATTGATATCTAAATTCATTGGCATTCAATGTATAAACTTGCTGTCATTCAATTGTATAAACTCGTTGTCATTCAATGTATAAATTTTTTGTCAATCAAATGTATAAATTCGCTATCAATCAATGTATAAAATCGTTGTCATTCAAATGTATAAATTCATTGTCACACTCTCTATATATATTAAATTCACAGTATATATATCTCTGTGTATATTAAATTCGCAATCACACTCTATATACATTAAATTCGCAGTCACACTCTATATATATTAAATTCACAGTCACACTCTGTATACATTAAATTCACAGTCACACTCTTTGTATATATTAAATTCGCAATATATATATCTCTGTGTATATTAAATTCACAGTCACACTCTGTATACATTAAATTTGCTACCAGACTTAAACAATACCGGACTTAAATCACTACCAGACTTAAACAATACTAAATCATTGTCATAATAAACCATATTAAATCGCTACAATATTAAATTGCTAGGTAATATGATATCACAGTGTATCAAACGCCAAGAAAAATCATTGTGTATTAACCATAAGGATCCAAAAATAAGGAACAGTAAAATCCAAACCAAAATGTTGTGTAAAAACTGGTGGAAGGCTGTGTAAAACGCCAAGCAAAACGTGGTGTGAAAGTTGTCTATAAAAAGAGAATCCCAGAGAGAATTTTGGGGAGGATGCAGAGATTTGCATAAAAGAAAACGCAAACATTAGAGGTTAATCATTTAGGGATGAATCAATCAAAACGCAGAGATAATCATTCACAAGAAGGCGCAAAGACTAATCATTCAACAATGAATCAATCAATGCAGAGAAACAACAATGGTGGGCTGAAGAGAATAAAAGTCGAGGAGAGAATTCCTTGATGGGTAGAGGATGATCCTATAGTTATTATCCATGCATAGGAAAGCAGAGCATTTGAATCTAAGTCTTTAAACACGGGAGTGATGACCGTCAGTTCGGCTCTTGGCCGACTGCTCAGGCACAGACTAATAACTTAAAGGATCACATAACAAAGGATAAAAACACAATCTGCATCGAGATCTTCTCCGTGGAGAAGCAACTAATGAAATAAAAGCACAATCAAAGAATAAAGAAAACACAGGCAAGGTTTTGAGTTCGGGGCTCAATCTGTGTAATGTCCCCCACCTCTTGATGAAGAGGTCTAGGAAGACTTAGTGGTCTAGGCATCCCCACTAGACCATAGTCTCACACAGCATGGGGAAAAGTCAACCAAACTAATGTTATATTTTGAAGTTGACTTAGGAAAAAGGGAAAAAGGGAAAAAAAGTAACTCAATGAATAATTAGAAGCTAGAGGTTGAGTTAGGAGTTGAAGCTAGGGGTTAAACTAACTCAACAGGAAAATAGAATAAAGGTATAAAATAAAGGCTAGGGCGCACCTCTCATTTCATCTTGGATATTTGGTATTTTGCTTGTTGAGCTCTTGAGCACACAGTTTTGAGTTTACAAACCCTAGAAAGAAACTCAGTGGTGAAAGATTCCACTCACTTGTTCCAAGCTTGGTCTTGGGGATGAAATACTCCACCCACACCACTCTACATTCATCACAAGTTCCTTCATTGATTCAGGAGAGCAGCATGGCCATACTAGTTAGGGTTTTCCAGCAGGGGCTCACCATTGCTTGAGGAGGAGTTTGATCCAGTTTATTGATAGAGCCTTGGGAGATTCTAGTAGTTGGGTTTTGTTTACAGGACCTTGCTCATAATTTTGGAGGTATTCTTGAGGAGTTACTATGACCATATCATTAGCTACAGATTGGGATGGCTTTGAGGCAAGGAGGACTCTTTGGTGATTCAAGGATTCTCATATCTAGGGAGTTCTACCTCAGATCTGATCTTGAAACTTCTTCTAGGGGTTTGTGGTGGCCCGATTTATCATTCTAGAGATTTTTAGAATACTTGGAGGTCTCCTTCAGCCAGGTCGAATTGTTGGTCACTTCAGGGTTTCAGGAGGGCACAGATTGGATTAGGGTTTCAGCAGATTGGAGGAGGAAGACTTGATATTGGAGTTTCATACTTTCGAGAGAGGTTTCCCTTGTTCTGATCTACACTTTGGTGGAGTTTGGCATGGTTTTGATATTTCCTTCAGCTAGGATGAAATATTGGTCTTTTTGTCATCCAGCAGGATGCACCAGCAGCCTAAGGGGGTTGGATGTACCCTTTGTTCTTGGTATTTGGGATCTTCATCTCATATTCAGCCTTTAGAGGCCTATTTTTTATTGTCGGGAGAATTTTGTAGCAGCTCATATCTTCTATCTTGGAGCCATCTGATGATTACTCCAGATCTGCTTCTATATTGTATCAAGTTCTTGCTTTGTCATAATAAAAGGTCAGATCTATGCTTTTTGGTTCCACATCTTGTGTATTGTTGAGATCTTTATTGTATTGAGTGTATCTTGAATAAACTATGACTGAATAACTGAATTAAACCCTAAGGCTGAAATATCAGTGTCCAGCCTACATACACAATAGTAAAACAGTTAGTTTAATGGTTAGCTAGTGTTCCCAAGCGAAAAAATTGGCTTGGGAACATTACAGTGGTATCATATCTCTGATCCTCCCAACCTATGAGGATTAGCACATGCAAAGGTACAGTGGTATCTATATGGGCTGAAGGAAGAAGAAGACCAATGAAATAGAAGTTGAAATGGAGGGTTCAGGGGATGACCGTGAGCCACACGGCTTGGATTTCTTAGCACACGAGTTCCATAAAACCATAAACCAGACATAAGGTACCATGGTCAACCATTTACAGGAGAACTATGAGGAAAACCGTAAGGGACAAACCAAAATCACTGAAACCATGTGGAAAGTAGATGAGAATCTGAGGAATGTCAATGAGAACCAAACTAGGATAGCTAATCTGTTGATGTAGATGACTCACAAAGGGAAAGGGCCATAGATGTATGACAATAGGGATACCGGTGGATCACACGGTGGAAACAGGTATAATCCAGAACATATTCCCTATCATTAGTCTGAGGGAAGCAATGGGGCAGGCACACCCCATGGACAAATAGGTAGTAGGGCTACCCCTAGACCATACTTACCCACGTTCATAGATGAACAGGAATAGCATGAACAAGTGGATGACTTTGTTGAGTAGATGGCATGGTGTACCAGGGAGTACAATGATTTGGATATAATGATTCAAAGGCAAATGTCCCTAGATCATTTATTGTCAACTCAAATTCAGAAACAAACCTAGGCCGAACCACAGGAGAAATTATGAGTTTGAATGCAGAGTAGGGAAGATGGATATTCCCTACTTTGATGGTATGGCCAAGATGATAGCATAGGCATGGGTACATAAGCTGGACACTTATCTACATCTTGATCCCATGAGGGAGATGGAAGCCATCAAGTTTTCCACCATGTACTTGGATGGAAAAACTCATGATTGGTGGTATCATGGACTAACCACACTAGGCCACAATCAGATAGTGGCATACACAGAGTTCACTTAGAGACTCATTGACAGATTTGATGAGGGGGATCCTGAGTTACATTTCTAGGAGCTCACGCAACTCAGACAGACAGGAGCACCAAAGGTGTACATTGAGGAATTCCAGAGGCTATCAGTCATAGTGCAAGATGTATCACTGACCAGACTCGTGATTCTCTTCACTGAGGGGTTGATGGAACCCTTGAAGGGTTTGGTAAAGGCTCTTAAGCCTACCAACCTACAAGATGCTATTTGGAGGACGAGAGACCTAGGACCAACTACCAAACCAAAATTTGTGCCTAGACCACCTCTTAACACAAGAGGAAGAGA
>JASDQU010689181.1:17019-44287 GCA_032191745.1 Picea mariana
TTAAAAATTTAAAAGGTTCTAGATGGTCCATAATGTCAAATACTTATAATTCCTAAAACAACTTCACAAAATTTAAAACATGATTATAATTTGAACATACATTATAACTACAAGTCTACAAATTGCAAAATGAATTAGAACATATTCTTCAAATTTCAAAATATAATTTAGGAAGACCATAATATCAAGTATTTATAATCCCTGAAATCATTTCACAAAATTGAAATTGTTTCACAAATTTAAAACATGGTCAGAATTTCTATTCTTGTGGCCTACTAGTAACATCATAAAGCTCTAAATAATCAAGAGCACATGGGCTAGTAAAGGTACTAGAAGTGTGACCACCAAACTCATCAATAAGTGGACCTCCATCATCACTAGGCTCATCTAGTGAGTCACTATCAATGCCAAGATCATCTTCTTCTGCACTCGGAATAGGCTTAAACCATGGCCGAGAGGAGGTAGATGCATCTTTGGCTACACTACTAAAGGCCAAATGCAAATTACTGCGAACATAAACAAGGTCTTCCAACCTTGTAGTTAGTAACTTGTTTCTTTTCTTGGATTGAATATGGTTAAAGCTACTCCAATTCCTTTCACAAGGAGAGGAACTGCATCCCTGGCTCAAAATACAAATTGCAAAATTTTGCAATTCAGGTACATTGTGTCCATAAAACTGCCACCATATCCCTAGATGAATAACGGGCCTATCATGCATGGTAGAAGTGCTTCCAAATATCCCCTCTTCTAACCTGTAAGCCTGAAGTTGCTCTCTAAGCCTCATGGCATCTTCTCGATCTGGAGTCAACTGCTCAATAGTTGTATAAAGACCATTCATTACTTCTGCATCATTACTTCTTTCTAGCCCAAACAATCTAGGGTCTAAATAACAAGATGTTGCATGCAAAGGGTTATGCAACATCTTCCATCTTTCATCTATTACCTCCCATATTACCATGTACTCATTTTCCACGTTGTCAAAAGATTTTGCAATGGATGAATCTTACAACGATCCATGCCCTCATAAACAAAACCCATGGAAGAGGTGTCGCTATCAACCATGCAAAGCATGTCAACAATTGGTTCACACACTTTTAGAACCTTGACAACACTTTCTCAAAAAGCATTGGCTAGAACGATTTGTTCCAACTCCTTCCCTTTAGCTTCTTTTGAAAGGTGTGAGTTTTCCCACTCAGTGCTGCAAATAACACTTCTTACACTTGCCTTTTCCTTAATCACTCTTTTGAGAGTAATATAATATGTGGCAAATCTGGTATTGTAGGGACTTAGTAGCTCTCTAGATACTTGCATCCTATACAAGCTCAATGTGAGTTGATGGTTAACTATGAAGTGAGAAATTTGTTTCCCCTTTCGAACTGCCTCATTAATCCATGGAAACTTTGCTAAATCATGCAACAACAAATCAAGGCAATGAGCAACACAAGGGGTCCATTAGATTTTTTTATATTTATCCATTATCATTTTTCCAACTCCCTCACAATTTGAGGTGTTGTTCGTGACAACTTGGACCACATTTGCTTCCCCAACTTCAAGAATGACTTCCTCTAAAATATTGAAAATATATTCAGAAGTCTTCTTGTGTCCTGATGCATCAACTACCTTAAAAAATAACATCCCTTTAGGGCAATAAACCAACACATTAATCAACGACCTATGACACATATTTGACCAACCATTTGATAAAATTGTGCACCCTGTTTCTTTCCAAGACTCTTTGATCTTCGTCAATCTGTTTGTCACCCTTTCTTTTGACCTCTTGAGAAGAGTAGTCCTTATAGTTTTAGAGCTTTGAGGTATATATCATTTTCCAAAATCTGCAATCATCTTACATGCATTGATAAAGTAAGGGCTTATGGCCACATTAAATGGGATTGCAGATTCAAAAAACATGTCAGCCACAGCATCATCAACTTCTTACTTCTGTACGGGGTTCCAGAGAGAGTTTAATGTGGCTGCCCCACTTGATTTTGTTGGATGAGATGAACTTGTAGTTGCATCCATGCCTGAAAAACATGGCTTGTAGTTCCTTGAAATCTCTTTCTGAATGTGTTGTCTTTTGTTTTCATTCACCTTCTTGGCCTTTTGTATTCCATCATAGTCCTTTTGAAGTGTCTCATTGAGTTCCGCAGACACATTTTTGCAGCCTTCAACACCACCTCCTTTACCATTACTAATAGAGAGTAAGTGGTCCATTACTCTTGTTAAAGACCCAGCAAACTCAACATTGCATAATCTGCATTTCACATGTCTCCCATTTACCCCATCCAATTTCTCCATATGTTTCCATGCCCCTGCTGTTGATTTTGGAGGTGCAATGGAAAATCAAATGTTTCTGCATAAAAAACAAATGTACTTCTTGAGTTTTATTCATTCAAATCATAAATGTATAAAAAATTAAAATTGTGAATCAGTAGCCTCTCTGGAAATATGTAACAATTAGGGGTAATCTGGATGCATTTGAACAAAGAAACTCATAAACATTAACAACAATTGCCATATGTTATAACTTATCATTGACCAATGAAAACTACGAGGAAAGTTTTTGACTGACAGAGCAATTCTGATTAGAAGTTTTGCACTATTGTTTTCTGATGAAAGTTGAAACAACTAATGAACTCAAACATGTAGAGAAAATAAGAAAAAAAATCACGGAAAGGTGCAAAGACCAACACAAGCACAATGCACTTATGTTGTTGTTCAATGTTAGCTACAACCATAAAATTCCTGCTTGTCTTGCCTTAATCTGAAAAATGATGTAATAAATGATCATAAACTTAGTACCATTCTTTGGCAATTACTGTAACTAAAATTGTCTAGAAAATTTACTTCATTTTGAGACTAGTTTTAGCTGAGATTTTACTTCAGTATTCTGGGCATTAAATTTCTCAATATTACTTTTGTTATTTGAGTGAGATTGGGCACTTGATCCTTGAGGGCTTCACTGTTTTCATATCTCATTTGATTTTATGAGTCCAGACTCAAAACGATGCATAAAAGGCCCCAATGACTTGTCCTAAAAAGTGATACAAATCACCTTAAAAGAGAACTGTGTTTGCTAGAGCTTAGAACAATCACTAGTTAGATGAATTTTGAATTTGCACTTGAAAGTTGAACATAATAGATCCATGACCCAGGAATATAATAGATTATGAATTCTATGTATTCCTTTCCACTTTGGGCGAGGGAAAAATAGTAGTCACTTAGGAACCTTCTTTTTGTCTGCAGCTTCTTGATGAGTTATGGTAAGAATTTGTTTTTTTCTCATATAACAGCCTACAGGAACACCTGTACAATGCTTTGATATCCAAGTATAGATCCTGCCTAAAGGGGATGGTGTAAGCCTTAATGCATGATGCTTTTAACTTTCATTTGATATGAGTCTTTCTATTTATTGAGAGAAATGATATGCTATAAATATGGTTAGGGGAATTTGTTTACTTTGTTTTCTTCACGAAAATGTGACAAGCTTTCATCATTTTCTAATAAAGCTTACCAATCTTCCTGTAACTTTATGAGCTTTAATGGCTGTTTGGTTGAAAATATTGGGTGTTCTTTACTAGTTTTTAACAATCTTGTGCAGTGAATTTAGCACTTGACTAACTAATTAGGGCCTTAACTGGACTTAGCTCTTGAATAACTAATTTTTGGGTTTAGAAATGGAATCTATCAACATGCTAGCCTTCAATTAAGTTTCTAACATCTATTATAATTTATAGTTAACCTGAATTATATGTAATGAGAAATTTCAATCTCTGAATATTGTGCAAAGTTTGGTTTCTATTTACCTTATTGTGGTCCTGGATAGCTTGTTGGCTTCTTTCTTCACCCACGGGCCACTGCTCGAACAAACCCTCAAACCCTCCGAAACTCGAACAAACCCTCTCTTATAGGTTGTATCACTGTAAAGTTTAAACTTGAACTCCACACTTGTAGTGGTGAGTCGGTGACTGCACAGAGCTCGACGCTCGTGCTGACTCACTGAGATGAGTGGTTGTGCTGAGTGCTCGACGACGGATGCTCAATGGACGAGAATATTGGCACGACGGATTGAGTGCTGAGTGTTGATTGGAGTCTGGCACTGCTAAGTGCTCGATGGACTGCTGACTCGTTGAGTGCTTGGTGCTCGACAGATGAGAATATTGGCACGAGTCGCGACTGACTGTTGAGTGCTTGCAAGTTGTGTGGAATTGGAACTTGGCGCCCGACGGTAAAAGACAACCACAAACTAAAGTCACGAACCCCTAAAACCGACGAACCCTAAAAAATTCAAAAATATTCGTCTTGAAATTCGCGTTTAGGTTCGAATTTAGGTTCGGCGTTGAGGTTCGGTGTTGAGGTTCGAGTTGAGGTTCGACGTTTAGGTTCGGTGAATCAGAACGAATTTCAATTTTTTTTTTTAGGTTCGACGAACTTCGAATCTGAAGCTTAAGGTTCGCCGAACCCTGTGACTTAGATAATAATAATAGTAATATGAAAATTGACTATCCATGTGCAATACTAATAAGACCTCAAATCAGATCGCTTAATAAAAATCAATGTTTAATAATAAATATGCTAGAATATCAAACATTGGGATAAATTTAGCTAGCAGAAAATGCTTAGACAAACATTCGAACTAATGCTAGCATTAATCCACCTTCGAGCAATGCATAAGAAAATATATGATTCAAAAAGACCGTATATGATCATATACTTTGGATATGCCAACATATATAACATTGGGAATAGCGAAGCCGACAATAAGTCCTCCAATCTATTATCCAATCATATCATGACACGTATAGTACTTTTTATTATATAAAAATCAATGTTTTTAGTTCCCTAGTTCCAACAATAGACATTATGCAAATATTTGTAGTCAAAGGACAAACTAATATGAAGTCAACTAATTATGGTTGGCTATAGTCCCTCTATGCCTTCTAGATAGACTAATAAGTATTTTCTTACCTTTCAAGATGAGATAAACCAAATTGATTTGTTCATCTCCATCAGATCTTAACAATCTTACATTTAAATATAAAATTTTACAGCAACCCAATATTACTTTATAATTTTTTAATTCATGAATGCAAATATTATTACTACATTTTTAATCCACCAAAACATATTATTTTTAAATTCTATCATCATTTTTAAAAATATTTTATATATAAATAAGTTCTTGAATTTAAAGATTTATACTCTTTTTAAAAGAGATAAGAAATCTTCATCAAAATAATAAAACAATTTAAAATATAATCATTTTAATTGGAATATCTTTGTAATTATAATTAACAATATTAATATGAAATTTTTTCTTAAATTACTTAAGCATTTGTTTTTGAACAGTTATGAAAACAACAATTCCTTTTTAATAGATTTAAAATATTTATAAATTAATAAAAAAACTTAAATGATAAATTTAAGCTTGAAATTTGAATATAAATTTAATTATATGAAGGAATTTGATCATGCTTCCAACCGTTGAAATTTGTATATAAGTTTTAACAATATAGGAGTTTGATCATGCTTCCAACGGTTTTAAAGTTATTTAGGGTTTCTAACGGTTTGAAAGTTATTTAGGGTTTCTAATGTTCATATGTATTTGCCTTTTCTCATCGCAAACTTAGGTTGACGGGAGTGTTCCATTGGATTCTATATAAAATCAAAATAGCAGACCTGAGCATTTCCATTCCCATTCGGTTTTATATAATAAAAAACACAATCGGGAGCGTCCGATATATATCCCGGCGGGGTAAAGAATCAAGATGGATCTAGTCGGACTCTCAGCTTTTCTTCCCATTAAATGAGTGCGTCACAAAAGCGTGCGATGTAGTGGTGGATGCATTTTCCTTACAGGGGTGGCGTGTTAAAAGCAGCGCGGAGCCGTCTTGTCTAACTTGTGGATTGTTACTTGTGGCCGCGGATTCATTTCGGCTTTTGTGGCAGGATCCTTCAATTGTTTCTCATTATTTAATTCTTGCGGATCTCTTTTCTTCGTAAGAGAATGTAGAGCATTTAATGAGTGCGTAACCAAAAGCGTGCGATGTAGTGGTGGATGCATTTTCCTTATAGGCGTGGCGTATTAAAAGCACCGCGGAGCCGTCTGGTCCAACTGGTGAATTGTTACTTGTGGCCCGACTTCATTTCGGCTTTTGTGGCAGGATCGTTCGATTGTTTCTCATTATTTAATTCTTGCGGATCTCTGATCAAGAAGACGCCCAAATCCGGGCGCTGTTTTGTCCGGCGAGGTGAGAAGAGCCCAGTCTCCAGTTACCAACGATAAAGAATAATTACCTGAGTGTTGTGATCACAGGGCCAAGGCTGATGCCTTATATTTGAGCGCCAGGTGAGGTCAGTTCGTTCAAGGGGGTGTGCTGATAATGGTTTCCCATGGAGCCTGTGGACGGCCTCCCCGCTTCTGTTTCCAGTGGTGTGGTGGGATTTATTCTGCATCATGCTTCCTTATTAAAGCCGGAGTCCAATGATACATATCACCAGAGTATTTGCCTTATATTTGAAAAAAACGGCGATTCCATCAGGGTTTTCCGCAGTATGGTATAGTGGCTTATAATTTGTTTCTTGAAGAGTAAAGTTTAGGTTTCTCACATTATTTATATTAATATACGATATTCTTTTAATTTAATTAGTTCATGACCAATGCTTTTTTCATTTAATTTTATTTGTGGGAAGATATGATTTGTTTTTTCATTTTATAGGTGGTCTGTCCGTGCAAAATAAGCGATGGAGCTGGATGGGAGTGTGATGAATGTAATCTACTGGAAAAATTTAGGGGCAAACATTGTGTATCTGGTGGACATTGTTGACTGAATCTCAAATTTTAGTGGAGGGAGAAAAGAGAGGCATAAGTCTCTTTGAGAACGAGAAAAGAAGAAGGATCGAGAGAGAACCACATTCCGTAGAGATAAGACAAAGAAAGTTGTTACATAGAATGGGAAAGGGAAATATCTTCTGAGATGCAAAAACCTCCTACATTCAGCAATGCCTATTCACATTCACCTCCTCCTCTATCTCTGTTCCGTTCTGGTCTTTGTGTTGTTTGTTTCTGTGAGTGTATGGAAGCGCTTTCAATGTGGTTTTGTGTGACTTATTGTGGTTGTGTGTTTGTGTCTGTTTCATGTCATATGTATGGTGTTTGTGTTGTACATGTGAAATTGTCAAGTTATAGAGGTTGGAGGTTGAATTGGATATGAATGTTAGGGAGCTTGTTTCATGTCATATGTATGGTGTTTGTGTTTTACATGTGAAATTGTCAAGTTATAGAGGTTGGAGGTTGAATTGGATATGAATGTGCAGGAGCTTGGAGATGATTGAAGACATAGAACTGAGAATTGGAAGTTGAATCACCTCACCACGTTGGACGCGTGTTCCTATTTCAATGAGGTATCATAATTTATTGTTTTTTTCTTTTCTAGGCTCAGCTCTGTTCTTATTCCAGTGAGGTATCATAATTTATTGTTCTCTTCTTTTCTTGGCTTAATTCTGTTCCTATTCTATCTATTCCAGTGAGGTATCATAATTTATTGTTCTTTTCTAGGCTTAGCTCTGTTTCGCTCAGCTCTGCCCACCGTAAGCACATTTTTTTTCCTTTTAATAAATAAAATATAATAAAATTAAATAAAATTAAATATTATTATATCTTTTTATCTCTGCTCTGGGACTTATCTAAATTACATGTAATCATAATAATAATACCATGAAATTATGTAATCATAATAATAATACCATGAAATCATATATCATTATATAACAATTGTGTCTGTTTTATAAATTAGTCGCTGCTTGTGCATTAATTGAAAATAAAATAAAATTACTTGCTCCAATTTGAATACTATCCATTGGAACAGCGAACTGAGCTCATATCTTTGTATCTTGTCTTTGTGTCTTGAAGACAAGCCAAAACAAGAGCCGTGAATGACAAAGCGCTGAGCTCCTACACTCAGCCATCGATTGTAGGCATGCAGGTACACATTATTCCCCTTTCTCAGTTTTTAATGGTTGAAAGCACCATCAATGTTAAATAAATTGTTTCATAATAGAGATTTTTCTTAGCGGTATTGCATATATAAACAATTTACAGTTTACTAGACGATGTTGGGTTGGTTTACAGTTTACTGAAGCGATGTTGGATTGATTTGAATCTGCTGGAGTATAAACAAGAAAAATCTGAGCTGACAACCACATTGGACGTTCAGTCAGCTATTATAATTTACTGTTCCTTTCTTGGCTCCTCTCTCAAGAGGCACTTTCTTTGCCCTTTTATTAAATCAAATATTATTATATTCATTTGGCTCTGATTCCGCTCTTTTCCGGTTTCCTTTCTTTTTAGATTAAATATGGTTATTATGATATCAGAGCGGAGGCAGTAAAACACGTTTTGTTTTTGCTTTGCGTGGAGTTTGCTTATGTGAGGCGATTTGGAATTGGAGGTAGGTACATCTTTTGCCATTCATTTTCTTTGGTCAACAACAGAGAAAACAGTTACTCTAAATAGATTCAGTCATCTCAAGCTTTAATAAAAGTTTACACACAGAAAATTTTTTGTGTTTATTTCATGTAGAACTGGCTTATGTGAAGGGACTTGGAGTTGGCGAACAGCGAACCAGGTAGGTACACATTTTGCCATTCATTTTTTTCCTTAAACAACAGAGAAAACAGTGACTCATCTCAAGTTTCAATAATAGTTTAGAAGTTCACTAATAATAGTGAGCTTGGATGTCATATAATTTGAAATGTTATTGTTGCTTTAGTGATTTTGGCATTTTTGAAGAATTTAATATATGTATTTCACAAGAGGTTAATGTTATACATATAATAAATAATTTTGTGTATTTCTAACTTAGGATAAAACTAATGGTGTGTAATGTCATAGTTTTCCAATGTTTGTAAAAATGTAGAATAATAGTTTTAGTAGAATAATTTCAAATAATTTTATAAATGTCATGATCATATATAGACATATAGTCTTACACCATATAGTTTGGAATGTTATTGTTTCTTTTATAACTTCGAACTAAAAGAAAGAAAAAGCTTAGAACTAAAAATGTACTAACAAAATGAGAATGCTCTCAACAGACACTGTCCTTTTAGCAAATCAAATATTGTTATATTCTTTTAAAACTAAATATGATTATTATGATATCAGATCAGAGAGCAAAGGCAGTGAAAATTTTCGTATTTACCTCGCATGGAGTTGTCTTATGCCAGGCCACTTGGTGTTGGAGGACATGAACCAGGTAGGTACCATTAGTTTTCTTCCTTAAACAACAGAGAAAATAGTTACCTGAATTATATAAACTCAGTCATCTAGTTAGATATGTTATTGTTGCTAATGGGTTTTCATATAACAAACTATTATCAGTACTTTTAATTTTGGATAAAAGTAATGATGCTTAGTGTCATAGTTTTTCAATGGTTATAAAAATGTAGAATAATAATTTTAGTAGAATAATTTCAAACAATTTTGTAAATGTCATGATCTATTCTTACACCATAGAGTAAGATCAAAAAAACTCATAAACATGGAGAAAGGGTAGCATCATATAGTTTGGAATGTTATTGTTGCTTTAATAGTATAGGCTTTATGAAAGAAAAACCTAAATTTATATTTCACAAGAGTTTAGTGGGATATATATATTTTCTCCCAAGAAAAAAAACAATTGTTGAGAAACATCTCTTAGCCTATAGTCAAGATGAGTTCATATACAACCTTCCATCATAATTTGGCTTAAGCGAATAAATTACAACATTTTTTTCAAAGACAGTTGCTCCTCAATTATGGAAAAACAACAAGTATAGGTCTTTTCTAAAAGTTGAACGAGGTCTCTTCAAAGAGATATCCTTTTTCATTTGTTTCTACTATAATCGATGAAAATTCTTGTAAGAATATGGCTTCCTTGTGTAATTTATCTATAGATTCATTCAATTCTCAGAAAACAGGTTTGAATGTTATATTTTCAAATGAATTTTTTTTTTCGTTGATTTTCACCATGACTAGTAGTAATAGTAGAATTTCTATGGAGATCTTCCCATTAACCCAATCAATAACAATTGTGTTCTCACCAAATACTTGTTGATTTACTATTCCCTTGTGAGTTGTTTATTTTAATAGGATCCAAAAAGTACACAATTCAGATTTGTTATTGGTTCCATGTCTCAATGTTGCGTAGAAGGCAAAGTGATGATTTTTTTACAGAAGTAGAATACTATTTGCGTTACAAGTTCTTGAGGAATTTTGACTAGCTTCGTCAAAGAACCCCTAGGGTTCGAAGGAGTCTATATTAGGCTATTTGATTATTCTTTTGGTCTTAACCTTCATTAGAGCCCATATACCTTCATATGCATATTTTATTTCGGAACTAACCTATATGGGGATCATATATTTTCCTTGAAAAATCATGTCATTTCTGAATAACCATAATGCTTAGGCCAATACGCAAGGAATTGCTCTTAAGCCATTTGACTTTTTTGTGTTCACGCTAGTTCTTAAAACATGCTAGGGTGGAATCTCCTTCCCATTTTCCATTTTCATTGGTAAGCTTTAAATCTTATTTCCAAGCTTATCTTGAAAATGAATAATGAACTAAAAGATGGTGAACAAATTCTTTATTGTTCTTGAATAGTATGCAGTCATGCACTTGTTAAGCCCCTCCCAAGATCTATTTTGGAAAATTGTTCCATGTGAGGACTTTATTGGAGATTGCTAGCCAGAAGAATATCCTAGTTTTAAGAGAACATCTTAGTTTCCAAATGGTCTTCAATTACCATGCCTTTTCATTCTCAATTTCTTCTTTTATCCTTTCCTCGTAACACTAAAGTTTTCTTTAGATTTATTTTTTGACCATAGAATCTCATCTTCTTCTATTTTCATGATCATATCATTTAACTTAGGATTTGTGAGTGTATTGGTTCCATTCTTTAGCCATCTCACCTTGGATACCAAGCTTGTCGGTTTTCCATCATTGACTCCTAATAAAAATTACATTTCGTTCAATAGCATCAGCCAGATTGAATGTCTTTGTCATGAATAATGTTGAGAAAAGGATCTTATAGCCTATAGTTCTTTGAAGACCCCAACTAGGGATCTTCACCTATTTTCATTTTGTTTTCTCTTCCAATTTTCCAAACCAACCATTTTCCAATCAGGGGGAGTGCTCTTGCGATTGATTTCCGGACTATTGAAGCACCTCTATGACCTTTTATATCCTTTCTAATCCACTCTTCTATTGATCCTGGAGTGATATACTTTGCCATCATTACTTTGACCTGTAATGAAAAAATTTCTATGTTCAAGTGTTCTAATTCAAAATAGAAATTTCACCTCTTAAACAATAGGTTTTCTGGATCTTAATCTTATGAATTTCCAGACTTAGGGATGTTATGAAATATAAACAATAGCAATGGATAATATTTCAATCCTTAAAAACCCCAATCCACTAGGCAATTTAAGAGATAAGATACCATATAATAAGTTTCAGTCCTCTAGGGCTATCTTGTCATGCATATGATAGATCTAAAAAAACTTATGATAGTTGTAAACCTCCCATTGTATTGTCGGATTATAATGTTAAATCACTTAACATATTCACCCTTAACTTATGCCAAATCAGTAAGACATAGTGTTGGAAATTACAAACCACGAGGAATATACTAATGGCTGAAAATCAAATATGTGATTTACACAAGTAGTGGACAGTTGAAAACTTCATTAATATGCGTAAAAATGGAGTTCATGTATGCCATAGACTTATCACAAGGTTAGTAAAATCCTCTAGCTCTCCAAAACCCTAACTAGCGAAAACAATGAAAACCCTAGCTCACACCAAGGAGATGTAACAAACATGCATCACAAAAGAATGTCCTCTAAGGCAAGAGGCTTCTTCTTCTTCTCCAAGGATAACCTAGGGTTTCATTTCAAAACCCTAACTCCAAATCTCGAAGGGATGAAACCCTAACCCTGGTTTTCAAGATGCTCCAAGAAGTTGAAGAAAACCTAGTGATTCCAAGAGAGAGATAGAGAGAGATCAAGTATAGAAGAAGATCCAAGAGAGGGAGAGGAGAAGTAGTATGCTCTTATTGCTCACATCTCTACACAAGAACCAACAAGAATGAATGAGTGATGATCATCATGTCGAACGTAGAAGAGTAAACCCTAGTATCTCATAAGAATCCTCCATCAAAGACCTCCTCCCTCTTTTTGATAATTTCTCCTAGGGGTTTTCTCATGAACCCTAACATCTCACTCCAAGAAGACTAATACAAAGAGAAGAGTACAATGATGATAATGAAAAGTTTCTCTCCTTCCTCTATATATATGAGAGGTAGGGGAGGCCAACAATACATATGTGGGTCTATCCCCTTACAAGAAACCTACAGTGACACAGGTAGGCTCACACATATGGAGTGATACACTCCAACAATACACATGTTCAGCCAAAGGTGATGTCGTCAACAAGTAAGGCTCCAAATGCAAGGGCACTCTAGGAGGTGTGTCCAACGCTCCTCCTACATGTTGAGTTTTGGTGTCCCTCGAGAAGTGGTTCCCTTGTGATTTTGAGCCTCTAACGACAAGAAGGAGGTGTTGGTACCTATGTACCTTGTACTTTATTTCTAATTTCACTTTGACTCAGGAGATTTAAGTCAAAAGTGAAATTTTGTCATTTTAGCTTAAAGTGACTATTAATTCACTTTGTGGGTGAATTATGAGACATAAAGTGAACTTAGGGAACTTAAGCCAAAGTGGGTTTGTGAGTGAGATTATTGTGGGAGGATCTCAACCTTTTATTAGAGATGGCATAGGGAGATCCTAGCCATCTAAATCCTAGGTATCCTTATGGAGGTTTAAAAGAGGCACATAGGTGTCTTGGAGGCTCATTCACTCATTTGTTCCCTAGGAGAGCTAGAGAGGAGCAATGAAGATAGGAATGGAAGAATTGAGAGAGGGAAGCTTGGGCGCCTCCATCCATGGAGGAGCTATGGAGGCTTAGACCCTCATTTATTTATAGTGACCAATCTTGCTTGGAGGAGGGCGCTCACTAGGAGGAGGGCGCACATATAGCAGGCACTAGGAGGCCTTGTCCGATCTCAGATCTGTCTAGTTCATGGTGGAGGAGACACACAACAAGTTATTTGTGTGGAAGGGATTCTTCATTGGGCCACAAAGGAGATTGGGTGCTTTAATTCAGTGGATAGAGAAACAAGGAGAGAGGGTTGCACTTTCCTAGGCGCATTCATCTTGGAACTTGTGCTATAAGCTTGAGAAAAGCTTGCTATCATATCGGGTTACCTTGTATTGTATTCCTTGTTGTATTCACTGTTTGAGATCATCATTATATATACTTTCATTCCACACTGATTCTCCCCGAGGGGGTTTTATCCAGGGTCATGTTGACCAAAAATAGTTGTGTTCTATTTTCATGCATGCTTAGAGTGTAGATCAACTTATTTGTGTTGTAAAAATCTAGAGGAATGTTACTTGTTTTTAGATATATTACATGTGCTAACCACCGGTTCGAAAACACTTGCACGGGCACCTCAAAGAACACTTAACCAATAAAAATTATGGGCAGAAAGTTACTCAACTGTTTGTTGTCCTAAAACGCGGAAAAGGATGGCTTCCAAGATAGCCTCCCATCCTTCCAAGGGCGCATATGAGAATAGATAGAAAGAAAGGGGGGAAGATACTCTTCTAAACTTTCTTCAAGATAAAAATATATTCAATCAGGTCGATGTTGCCGAAAAACTACACACTATAAGATCTCCTTCTCAACGCTCTTCATAATAAAGAGATATTTAGTCTGGATGACATTGTTAAACCAGGAGCCAATTCAATTTGGAGTCAAGGATGGATAACTGACTTACAACTTCATATCCAAGGTGAGAAGATTGAAGAATGGAACTAACATAGTCACGGTCTTAAATTGTCTAATCCTGAATGTAGAATATGAGATTGTATGTTCAAAAAATAAAGTTGCAAGAAACTTTACCGCTAAGCTAGGTTACGAGGCAAGGATAAAAAAAGAAATTGAAAATGAAAAAGGCATAGTGGTGGAAGGCCATTTGGAAACTAAGATGTCCTTTTAAAACATATCCTCCTAACTAGTTAAATTAAATAAAGTATTCGCATGGGATAACTACCAAAAAGATCTTAGGAGGGGCATAACAAGTGCATACTATGCAAGAACAATGAAGAATCTGTAGACCATATTTTAGTTCATTGTTCATATTCAAGAGAAGTCTAGAAATAAGCATTCAAGCTCGATAATGAAAATGGAAAATGGGAAGAATATTCAACCCTAGAATGTTTTAAGAACTAGTGTGAAAACAAAAAAGTCAAGGAGCACATAACACTTTCTTATACGCTGGCCTAAGCATTATGGTTGGCTAGCAATGACACAATTTTTCAAGGAAAATATATCATCCACATATAGGTATGTTTCCAAATAAAATATGCATATGAAGGTATGTGGGCTCCAATGATGGTGAAGACCAATTCCGAAAGAATAATCAAAGAACCTAATATAGACTCCTCCAAATCCTAGGGGTTCTTTGACAAAGCTAGCCAAAATTCATCCAAAATTCGAGGCACAAGTGGTAATCTATTTTTGTAAAAAAAAAACACCACTTTTTCTTCAAAGCAACATTGGGACATGGAACCTATAATAAATCTAAACTTCATGCTTTCTCAATCCTATTGAAACTAACAACTAATGAGAGAGTAGTAAATCAACCTGTATTTGGTGACAACAAAATTGTCATTGATTAGGTTAATGGTAATACCTCTTTGCCAATTCTAGTATTATTATCAGTCATGGAGAAGATCAACGAAAAAAAAGTTTATTTCAAAATATAACATTCAAACATGTTTTTATAGAATTGAAGGACTCTGTAGATAAATTCTCCAAGGAAGCCTTACTCCTACAGGGTCACTAGTTATAGTCGACACAAATGAAAGAGGATATCTCCCTAAAGAGATCTCATGCATCTTCTAAAAGAGACCTACACCTTTTTTTCCAGAATTGAGGATGATTCGATGCATCTATGTTTGTAAGAAGTGTTCTAGTTTGTTGGCTTAAGCTAGATTATGATGAAAGGATGTATGTAAGTTCATCTCCACTATAGGTTGAGAGATTCTTCCCAAACATCTCTTTCTTTTTCCAATAGTAGAGAAACATAGTTATTTGTAGCATCGTAATGACACATCAAATTTTATATTTTGATTTCATCTAGAAATATTGAATATACTATTTTTTTTGGAAAAAAAAATACACACACACAACTCTATGAAATGCAAATTTATGTTTCTTTCAAAAAACCTAAGCTACTAAAACAACAATAATGTTTCAAACTATATCATGCCACCCTATCACCATGTTTTTGCATTTTTATAATCTTACTCCATGGTGTATGACCATATGTTGATAAGTGATCATGACTCTTTCATGTCCTTTGAGAAGTGATCACGACCAATAGTCACCACTCTTTCTTTCATGTCCTTTGATAAGTGATCACGCCCATATGTTATGAATATCTATTTTATATGTATATTTATGTTCATAACACAATCAATTCTAAAAAAAACAACAGTAACCGTTGAAAATTGAGAAATATTGGAATGTGTACTTAGGGGAGTAAATTCACCTCAAAGCTCGTCTCTTCAAGACACAGACATGATGAGCTCAGCTAGCCATTCCAATCGACTCACGTTGGATGAGATGAATTCATGCTCTAATGTAATAATAGCCACATTTAGTTTAAAAGGATATAAGAGAAGGCAAGGTGGGGTAGAGTAGAGCAGGGTTTGAGCCAAATGAATATAATAATATTTAATTTAATAAAAGGGTAAAAAAAGGTGCCTATTGAGAGACATAGAAAGTTGCAGCTAAGGTCATGATGGAGAAAAAAATTTCACCCGATATTATGTTTGTGTGCATGGAACCTCTCAGTTCGGGCCTAATCAACCAAACTAAGGAGGAACGTAAGGATTTGCAAGGTGGATTGAGTATTCTTATTTGCAAGTTCAAATACCTCTTAGGACTAAAACCTTCAAGAGAGCGATTTCTAGGGTGCAAAGCCTCTTGGGACCTAAATGTTGTTTTCCCTCTTCTTGATAACCTAGGTCAAGGATCAAGTGGCTAAGATCAAAACCCTAAGGTGCAAAGCCTCGTGGGCCCTAGGCTTAAGAATCTTAACAAGAGACTAGCTCTCTTAATGCTTTCATCAAACTTGGAAAAACAAAGTATTAAAGGAGAGAAAGACTTATGTCTCCTTCCTAGGGTTTTACTATAACAAATTAACATGCAACAAAATAGCAATTAACAATTATACCATGAGCAAACTTATCCAATTAAAGCAAATTACCCACTTATTCAAGTCGCTATGCTAAGAAAAACCCTAGTTACAACAAAATATCATCCAAATAGTGAAAATCATCCACAAACAATCATCCTCCAAGAGTAGTGCACTATATCCAATAAGCCAAAGAGAGATAGCGAACCTTTTATAGAGCTCCCACTCATAAGTGAGAGAAAAGTCACGATGAAAATGATTTGGAGTGCTAGCCTTATTTATATAAGTTAAACCCTAGCACTTTTTCCACAAAATGTCATAAATTCAAGTTACAAGTGGGGTTGACTTCTCAAAATAGCCTCTACAATAATAATAAATCATAAAACCACATGTGTGGTGATGTCAAGCCTTCTAGAGGCGAAGGAGGGCCTCCCAAGGCCACATGTTATCATCCAAAGTGGAAGCAAGATTGGAGAATTGCCATGCCACCTCAAATCATCATGTGATGCCCATGTGGCAAGAAAACCCAAACATCTCCATCAAACTCTAGCATGACATCATCATAAAATAGGCTTAACGTCTTGTCAATATTTTCATGCAACTAATTTCAGATTTGAAAATTACTTCCAAGTGATCCAAACAATAAACCCTAGCTATTATTACTAAATAATTTTACATTGAAATTATGACAGAAAATTACAGTAGCGTAAACAACAAGATCAGAGATAAACCATCCATACACATGAGACACAATTTTATGTTCTGTAAACTTTCAAAATTCAGAAATTTCTGAGGGAAAAATCAACCCTATCAATTGTCACAAAAATCACAAAATTGAGGACAAAATCAGTCCTTTGAAACCAAAAAATATCAACAAAATTCCCGAGACAAATCCCAACTTACAAATTTGTTCGAGCTACACCTGTACGATCTGCTGACGTCAGTCGTATGGTTGTTGATGTCATCATGTACGGACCTGCTGCTTAGAAAATCCTGTCATATGACCCCGTACATATGCAATTGTCTCCACAGAGACCCACGTACATACATGACTGCCTCCAATGAAACTCGCGTACATACGCTACTGTCTCCACCGAAACTCGTTTACATGTATGAAAATATTGTACCACTGCTTTTGTATGGTTTGCATCACACGTGCGACTTATTCCCTTCTACAACTATCTCTTTCCTCCACATGTGCGACCTTCCTCACCCACCTCACACGTGTGATTTCCCTGCCAAGAACATAAAATAGAAGATCCATAACCCTAGGCCAGATTTTCCAAAGTTGCAAAAATTCCCTTGTTGAAATCACCAAGTCTCCTAGCACAAGTGCTCACTCACTTATTCTAAATCCATAATGTCACAATCTCTCCTCTCCTTTTATAGGAGTCTAATGTGAGTTAAGAAGTCCTTAACTTACTCTAAGGATCCCTCCACTAAACTCAACATTAAATTAGAATTCTTTATTCCTTCTTGTGGGTGTGAGAGCCCTACACAAGCCCATCATCAAACCCATGAAGCCCCAACTCAAAATACAAGGGCGTTTTCACCGAAACAAAATTGTAATATGGTGCCAACGAATATTCCCACATGCCGGACACCATGGCTTCTTGTGGGAATACTTCTCGAGGATGAAAAATGCATCAACACTCCCTATTAGCAAGGGAGGTATTCTCACCCACTCCAATATCTCTTGGAAGTAACTCTATCTTCCATACTGGAAGTGGCTTTGCCTCCCGCACTGGATCCTCTACCACAACTGCTCTCCAATCCACCTGATTGACTAGTCCCTCTGTCACTGAAGCAAATTCTGCTCTATGGAATGGTCCCTTCTTGGAAGACACTCTGTTCCTAGGTAGCCTCTTGCTTCTGAGAATCCTGCCTGGCCATCTCAATCCATGACACCTTCTTGATAGTATTGGAAGATGCCTCTGTCCCATCTAGACCTAAAGGTAGATTCCCTCTGAACGGTTGACTCTCCCTCTAAGCCTATTGTCTCCCTCTGAATTTGTTGATTACCCCTAAAGTTAAGCTCCCTCTGAGTCTACACAACCTTCGGAGCTACCTGTTCCATGTTCACTGCTACTCTACTAATACTAGTCATGGCTCGCATAGGTGGGCCCTTCTTCCTATACATGTTGCTCTCTCTAACTCCAAGACCACTGTTGTGTATGAGCTAGATCCTCTGGGCATGAACAACACTTGTCCATCCTGAAACAAAGCTGCATAGCCCTTCTCCTCAATCGTTGAGGCCGAGAACACACTCCTGGCACCTAGAGCACATTTGCCACTCACAACACATTTCTTGACTCCATCCGGAATGACACTGTACCAGATCCCTGCACTACATGCCTGGTCCTCATACCAAGCTCCATGTACATACCTGAGTCAGACTTTGGTGAAGCTCTCGAACAAAACCCGTGCTCTTTTCATGTGTTGGTGGCTCCCACTATATAAGAACCATGCAATCCTCCAAGGCAAGCGTCCTACTTACCGAAGTCACGACCATCCAATGAACTTCTGCCCAAGTCCATCATTCAGCCCATAAAAACTCTCTGTGTCTACACACACTGTAATTGAATCTATGTCCTCTCTTTGAAACAGTACCAAGGTGTGGATGGACACTCGGTTTAGTCCTCTGCAACTCATCTCTTCAAGTGTCCTCATCCTCCTGGGTCAAATACCTCATACACTGTTGCACCTCAACTCACTATCAAACGTGCAACTCTTCGTCTCGATGAAGACTCTATCTCATCAAACTACCATACATAGGAAGCTATCTCGTTTGTGCCAAAGCACCCGAGTTGCACCCATTGTAACTCACTGTGACAAGCCACTGGAAGTCCATCCACTAAGTTGGAACCCGCTACACAACATACTGCTACAAATAGAGTTCTCTGCCAATCCACCAAAACTCCCAACCTGCCACACCACCAAGCTGTAATAGTCCACAACTCCTCGTCTAAACGGTCTGCTCCATGTCTTCTCAAAACTATCGTCATCAACAACAGTTACTACAACTCCCTCTCAGAGATAACACCTCAACTCAGTTTCAACTACTCCTCAACTCTAACTACTCCTCAACTCTAAGAGCGTTCACAAATGTGACCTACCTAGAACAAAAAAAATCTGCAACAAGTTGTGTTTCAAGAGATGACTCCATTGCTTTCTTCAAAGCCTCAGCTCTGATACCATGTCAATTTTTTCTTGCAACTAATTTCAGATCTGAAAATTACTTCCAAGTGTTCCAAACAATAAACCCTAGATGTTATCATTGAATAATTTTACACTGAAATTATAATAGAAAATTACAATAGCGGAGACAACAAGATCAAAGATAAATCATCCATACACATGAGACACATTTTATGTTCTGTAATCTTTCAAATTCAAAAATTTTAGAGGGAAAAATCATCCCTCTCAATTGTCACAAAAATCATGAAAATGAGGACAAAACTAGTCCTTTGAAACCATAAAACATCAGCAAAATTCCTAGGACAAATCCCAACTTACAATTATGTTCCGGCTGCACTTGTATAACCTGCTGATGTCTGCCTGTACGAACCTATTGTTGCCTAGAAAATCTTGTTGTACGACTCGCATACATACACGACTGTATCGATTGAAACACGTGTAAATGTACAAAAATATTGTATGGATGCTTTCGTACGGTCCGCACCACATGTGCAACTTCTTCCCTTCTGTGACTCTCTCTCCTCCACATGTGTGGCCTTGCTCACTTCAAACGTGTGATTTCTCTGCCAAGAATAAAATATAGAAGATCCATAACCCGAGGTTAGATTTTCCAAAGTTGCAGAAATTCCCTTACTTAAAACACCAAGCCTCCTAGCACAAGTGCTCACTCACTTATGCTAACTCCATAATGTCACAATCTCTCCTCTTCTTTTATAAGAGTCTAATGTGAGTTTAGAAGCCCTTAGCTTACTTTAAGGAGTCGCCCACTAAACTCAACATTAAATTAGAATTCTTTATTCCTCCTTGTGGGTGTGAAGCCCATCATCAAACCCATAAAGCCCCAACTCAAAATACAAGGGATTTTTCATCGAAACAAAGGTGTAAAATGGTGCCAACAAAGATTCCCACATACCTGACACCATGCCTTCTTGTGGGAATACCTCCCGAAGCTATAAAATGCATCAACACATCTAAGGTGTGAAAGATGGCGTCCATGGTGGAGGAGGGTGTACATCATCTCTACACGTTGTCCAAGTCAAACCGAGTGCAACGTCCTCCATCAAATGGTTGGGTAATGTGTGGGTGTGTTATCGCACAATTTGTACTTGTGCAAATCCCACCACAAGTACCTCGAACCTTGCATAACTACATGAAATCCTACCATTATCACCTTAGTAGAAGATTCCCACGCTTTAGTGATGGAGAGAGAATCCACCACAGGGAAGACGTCCCCGGTAACCTCGAGGGATCAAAGTAGCAAGTAATGTAGCCAAGCCTCTCCCCCTCTCTTGGTTACTTAATTCAAAGTGTACGTCTGTGAAATTGAGGAGTTGAAAGATGTTTCGGGTACCTGCCTAGAACAAGAGCAATTTGTAGCATGTATATGATATTTCCATGTACCAATATGCAGATAAAACTCAAGAGACTGTTATCGCACAAATTGTAGGTTGGGAAAATCCCAACCCAATCCACAAGATGATGAGAACCATGGGAGAGTCTACCCACTGTCACCTTAGATAAACCCTCCCCTCGCTTTAGTGAAGAATAAATTCTACACAAGAGGGGAATCCCAGGTGACCCTAGGGGAATTGAGATGGAGGATGGAGAGATGATATGTGAAACCCCTATAGGTCAATGATAGAGATGATGGAAGGCTTGATAACGAGTCTTGTAGAAGGACACATGGTTGCCAAATGATAGATACTGGCAAAACAATGTTAGCCATGCCCAAAACAAGACAATTAATAGATATATAATCTTTTAAACCAGGGGGAACCAGCAAGAAACCTTGCTGTTCCAAATTTGCAGTCGTTATAGAAATATATATCAGCAACATAAAATGACAACGGCTGCAAAATTTAACCATCCAAAATCTAGTACAAAATATTATAAATAAATCTAGCAAAGACTAGTCTAACTTCCAATGATTAAAGTGAGATTTTGGTGGTGATTAGGGCTGTTTATTAGATGTTATCGGCAAGTTTTTATAGCAGTCAAGTGGCTGTAGCAAAAAATTGCTACATCAACCAAATCCAACCACAAAAATCAACAAGTAATCCATAAAAAAGATAGACAATGAGTAGTAGAACAATAATAGACGTTTACAAGTAAATTTTAGCAGTTGGTAAGTGTGCAACAAGTAAAAGAGAGAGTTTTCTGCAGGCCTAATGGTTGTAGCTTTAAGTTTATAACAACAACAAAATTGTTGGCCTAAAGAGGACGCCCTTAGGGCATAAGCAAGCTTATAACACTAAGAACAAATTCTAACTTGAACCAATTCAATATCTCAAAAAATATGCAAGTATTTTATTTCTCCAATGCAAAAATAGATTAGTGCCTTGCCAAATAAGTTATGGAGTCTTCTTGTATTAGGTTAGGCCTACTACTTCTCAAGGGGTGTAATCCCTTTTACTCCCTTGAGCAATTAACCCTGCCAAGGTAAAATCTAGGAGGGTGTAAGCCCTTTTACTCCTCCTAGCAACCTTTGCAATAGTTTTTTCAATAAATAACAACGATAAAACTTGGTGCAGGGTGTATGCCCTTATATTCCTCCAAGGATATAGCCAATAACAACCATGGAAAAAGAAAGAAGAACTAACAATATGCAGATTTTCTTACCAATTCCAGGAGCATGCAAAGACAAACCTTAGTTACCAAGCAACTTCATCACCAAAGAAAGAGAAAAACCGCCAAGATCTAGCGCACCACTTTACTCCACAAGACAAGTGACAAACCATAGCATAAGAGAGAGAGAGAGAATGAATTTTCCCAAGTAGGGCGCAAATTTCAGCCAAGTATCTTCTCCAAGATGGGAGGGTTATATCTTAAAATGACATGAAATGATTCTTATTTATACAGAACTCCTAAAAATTGTTTGTCCACTAACTTAGGGTAAACCACAAAATAAGGGAGAAAATCCATTTATTTTGCCCCTTTACAACATTAAATTCAATTTGCACATAAGAAAATCCCTAAAAAGACACGATGTCACACCTCTTAGGGTAACGTTTGGCATGTTATCGCAAAAGTTGTAGGCTGGGAAACACTCGACTCAACCACCAAATGGCGACAACTTAGAGATGAAAAGATCACCTCAAGGGGGGAATCTCGGGTGACCCTGGGGGGAAATGAGATGGAAAGTGGAATGATGGAAGTGTAGCCCCTATAGGTCAAGATACTAAGCACAAAAACACTTGAGAAAGAGTCTTGGTGGTAGCCAAAGGTTGTCAAGAGATAAGAGTACCTGTAACGAGTGATATACCTGCCCGAGACACAAGAACAAGCCAAGTATATACGTATAATGTTAGGTGGGAAAGCAAGTTAAGTTTGTTGTCCCTAATTGCAACAATAAACAATGATGTATGTCAACAACAAAACGATAATGACAACTACAAGATAAAGTTGCTCAAACCTTAGTGAAAAGTACAAGAGACAAGCTAACAAATTGACTAGTTTAGCTTAAGAAGATAGCACAAAACTTTAGCAACAATGTAAGGCTGTTGTAAACAAGTTATCCAGAAATAATTACCAGCCTTATGGCTGTAACAAACAAGTTATTACTATAGAGAAATCAATTGTCAAAACTTGCCAACAATCCACCCAACAAAAGTGCGCTAGCCTTAGTAGATTAATGTGGCAAACTTTTAGCAACTTTCAATGGTTGAGTGGTGAGTTATTAATGAAAATGTATTAGGGTTTCTGCAGCCTTAATGGTTGTAGATGAAATTTTATAACAACAGAAAGAAGTTTTTAGCAAAATATGATGCCCTAGTGGCTCAATCAAGAATATAAAGCAAAGAATTGATTCCAATTTAAACAACCTTCAAATCCCGAAATTTCACGTTAACCAATGCAAGATTTTATTTCTCCAATGCAATTATACTAGTGCCTTTAGATATTGGGTTATGGAGTCAAGTAAATAAAAAACTAACAATGCTATCTCCTTGGGGGTGTAAACCGTCTTACTTCCCAAGGCAAGCAAATGCTGACTAGGAGGTACTAGGAGGGTCTAAACCCATTTACTTCTCCTAGTAAAACCTTGTGCAACACATATGTTTTGGTAAACCTTGAGTGCCCAGCTCTGGGTGTAGCATGAAGCTCAGAAAGCACTGTGGATTTAAGTGGTGACTATTTACTCCCCAAGAAATCTAGCAAGTCAAACTTGTAACCAAGCAATGAAGCATCAACAAGATAAATCATTACCTAGTTCACGAAATGACAAGATAAGCCTCCTCTTACCAAGATAAATCCACCATAATTGCTAAAGAAGAGCTCCAAGAGAGGTATCACACTACTTCTTCCACCAATAGCATAAAGAAACCAAGACAAGAGCACAAGAGAGAAGAGGTTTCCCAAAGAGAGCACAAATTTCAGCCAAGTACTTCTCACAATGGGAGAGTTACAATGTCAAATGAGATTCAAATGATCTCTATTTATACAAAATGTTTTAAACATTGTTTGTCCACATAAGTTAGGGTAAACACAAAACAAGGGGGAAACAACCCTTATTTTTCCCATTTACACAAATAATATTATTTAATTTTTACTTTGCACATAAAGTAAAACCCTAAGTAAGACGTCACCCCTCTAGGGAGACGTTTTGACACTTTTCCAAGTCGTTGGGGTCTTCTAGAGCCTCCTCTTCATGTGCCAAGGTCTCTTCCTTCAATTCATGCTTCCTCCGGTCAAATCATGCCAAGTGTCAATGAGTAACAACTCCATCACCACCAAACCCTATCCCTAGGTGATGTCAAGCCCTAAAGAGTGACGTTTTCCCCTCCTAGGCATGTCGTTTGGGTGATAGGGGCTGGGTAAGGTAATCCATGATGTCTTCCAAGCCTTCAAAGCCATGTCTTCGTCATCCAGCATGTAGTCCCTTGGCATCCAACCTGTGGGATTCAAGCTCCATGGAAGCCCAAGCTTTGCTTGTTCCTCCAAAACTGTCCACCAGCTGGGTCCTGCAAAGACAAGTGGTGATCCAGATTTTATGAGAAGAACAAAATGACTATAGATTATTAACAGATGCTAAAGACAAAATAACAGAGATACAGTAAAACTGGTTTTCTATTCAACAAGGAAATAAGCTGAAACTGTAAAATGTAGCGGAAAACAAGCTTGCTGGAATGGTGGTGGCTTATCTCTGAGAAGAGATGCGACGACTGCGCTCATTCGCAAGAAGATGATTACAATGAGGCTCTGAAGGCTTTTTTACAATAAACAAGAGTGTCAAAAACCCTAGACATCCAAAAACCTAACCCTAGGAGATGAAGCGCCAAAAGTCATGTGGGCCTTGTTTGGGTAAGTCAACACATTAACATCCCGGGGTCGTAACTTTTGCATGCGATCTCTGTTTTAGGCGTACGATAGCCCGTTGGAAATATATATCCGAGGACTACAACTGTTGATGAAAATTTCATGATGAAAATTTTCAATTGGAAGATACCCAAAAAAACGTCGTTTAGGGCCTCAAAACGACTTCGGAAGTTCAGGACCCGAAAAACTGTTAAAAATAGTAAATTACCAAAATTGCAAGAAAGCTGTTTTGAGCCAGCTGGAAAAGGTGGGTGGCCATCGATATCCACTTGGATCAATCCTCCCTCCTTAGGAAGCAATGGTCTCCATTGTGTTGAGTTCCCCCATCAGATGAGGAAATTTTTGCTGAATTTGGCCCCGGGTGAGCCACCTGCCTTGGTGCAGGAGCTGCCCTGCTTTGACGACTCGATAAAGCTGGATACTTTGCTGTCAAGTGCCCTTGATCTGTGTCCACAATCTGATCACTGGATGCCTGTTGGATGCAGTCGGGGTTGAGCTCTGTTGGTGTCAGCTGTTCTGCTACGTCTGAGGTGTCCAATAATGGTGGGAAATAAGGCCGAAGGAGGTCCATGTTGAACAATGGGTGCAGGCCAAGGAAAGGAGGAATGTTGAGATCAAAAGCATTATCCCCCACAACCTTGGTGATGGTGTACGATCCATAACGGAGTGGGCAAAGCTTCCGATGGAGTCTTGTAAGGCGTTCTTTCTGCAAGTGAAACCAAACTTTGTCGCCCACTTGAAACTTATGTGGCACCCGATTTTGATGATGGCGCTGCTTGTACTTGTCATTGCACTTCTGTAGGATATCCTGAACCTGTTGGCAGATGTGCTGGATCTGCTCAATGAACCGGGTGGCTTTGTCAGCTTCAGTTGGAGTAGGAGATGGGTCGACCAAGGTGACCGCAAGAGGAAGTGCAACATCTATGGGACCCAATGGTTGGAATCCCAACCCAATGGTTGGAATCCCAACCCCACCTGAAAGGGATTGTGGCCGATTGAGCTATGCAAGGCTGGGTTGTAGCTATGTTGGACATAGGGAAGAATCTCATCCCCATGTGCGAGGGTGCTTGGAATTATACATGCACAGGATATGCACGATCATTCGATTTTCGACCTCGGTTTGGCCATATGTCTGGGGGTGGAAGGCCGTGGATTTGGTGAGCTTGGTGTCCAGTGGTAACCAGTGGCTCGACCAGAATGTACTGAGAAATCGACTGTCCCGATTTGAGACAATGATTTGTGGGATTTCAAAATGTACCCAGACTCGTTCAAATAAGAGCTTGGCAGTGGCTTCTGCTGTGATGCTCTTCTTGCAGGCAACCAGAATCGCCATCTTAGAAAAACGATCAACAACCACAAAAACACAGTCATTTTCCCGCTTGGTGGACAGGAGGCTCGACATGTAGTCCATTGAGATGGATTCCCATGACCTGTCAGGAGTAGGAAGAGGGGTGTACAGGCCCTGTTTCTTAGTGGTCGGTTTGGAAATAACGCAGGCAGTGCAGGACCTGATATACTCGCTGACCTCTTGTCGAAGTTTTGGCCAGTAGAAATGTTTCTGTAGCATCGCCACTGTCTTATTGACGTCGAAGTGTCCTGCCACCCGACTATAGTGGGCTTCCCAGATCAGCTTCGCTCGCTCGCTTGATGGAATGCAAAAATGGCCTAGACGACACAACAACCCATCTTGAAGATGGAAATTATTGACAATTGCGTTTGCACCCAACATTTGGTAGGTGGTGGCGAAGTCCAAGTCTGTCTCATAGAGTTGGGGCCATCCAGAGGTCTCATGGCTGCAAGAGTCTAGCACCGTGGTGAGTGCCGCGACTGGTGGTCTACTGAGGCAATCAACGACGAGGGTGGTGCTTCATGTTTTATACTTGATGTTGAGGTGGAATTGTTGTAAGTACGTGGACCACTTTTGATGACGATCATTCTGTAATTTGCCTTGTGTCTGCATGAATTGCAGTGGCTTATGATCAGTGTGGATGATTGTCTCTTTCAGAAGAATGTAATGTCTCCATGGGCGGTAGGCTTGCACAATGGAGTACATTTCTTTGTCGTAAGTAGGGTACTTACATACAACATCTGATAGTGTCTAATTATGATAGGCCATGGGGTGGCCGTGCTGAGTGAGAACGACACCCACAATATAGTCTGAAGCATCTGTCTCAATCTCAAAGGGTTGTTGCAGGTCTGGTAGTGAAAGTACTGGAGTTGAGCACAAGCACTGCTTCAAATCATCGAATGCTTGTTGTTGGGATCGACCCCACACAAATTATGCGTTACCACCACCCCTGGTTATCTGGCTGAGGGCCCATGCAATATGGGAGAATCCCAACACGAACCTGCAGTTGAAATTGGCAAGGCCCAAGAAGCTCCGAAGCTCAGTGAGTGTGGTTGGGGCTGGCCAGTCATGGATGACTTGGATCTTGGTTGGATCCACATG